>VYZW01054867.1:0-13802 GCA_013401315.1 Balaeniceps rex
AAACACAGCACTGTGCCAGCTACTAGGAAGAAAATTAACCTTATCCCAGCCGAAATCAGGACAGGAAGCAAACAGAATGGTAAATAATCAAGGTGCTTGTAGCATAAATATTGTCACATTCTGTCATCTGGGATTGTCTTGATCAATAAACGGATTGAGTTACATGGCAAGCGGTGTTGATCTTTCCGGGACTGGAGTCCTTGCATGTCTCAAGTCTGTCAGGCAAGTCAAAAGTCATCAGACAGGTCCATGGTGATGGCACAGGTCCAAGGTCAGGCTGGGACATCAGCCCATGATGTCAGGGTCCAGAACAACTCAATCTCTCACCCTTAGACTTTACAACGCAGCACGAGGCCTTCACCACCCTGGTGAATGTCTTCATGGCACAGCAATGCTCCCTCCACGTGTAAGCAAACCAACCTCAGTCATACGCCTACACGTGTGGAGGATGTTGGTCATTCAGCCACTTAATTTTCTTCCAGATGTGCTCATGCAAAGCCATTCTTGATCTGCTTGTGTATGGCACACAAGGCCAGAAGGGCTTAAAACTGTGTCGCACACCGTTCAAAGTACAGTAGCTGCACCATGTTTGCTGATCTATGATTTTCTATCATCATCATCATGGTCAATGCAAAAAAGGCATCACACATGTGAACTGTGGAGCATATAGTCAGCTCCAGGCTCTGTCCACACTAGAGAGCTGGTGAGCACATCTACTACAGCGTCCTTCCCGCTTGAGGATTATGCACAGACACATGCTTAAAGTGAAGTTGTGCTTTTCTAAGTAACCCTAGGATTGCTTTGGTGTCTGCTTTAAGCAACGTGTTGGCCTATGCTGTTATTTAGAAACTGATTTGTACTAGGGTTAATCTAGGATACAGTTTCATCGAGTTATGTCAGACGGTGTACTGCCTTTTCATGGTTTTTTGATCCTTAGCAGAAAGCCTGACAACAGTTTCCAGCAGTCACCGGCATTGCTGAGTAGATTCACAGTTTTATTTACTTGAGGACATGTCGCTTTCTTATTTCAGGAGCTATGAGCAATTTCTGTGTTATTTCCTATGTTATTTCCAAATTTTCTTTTGAGATTGCTAGATGAATGCTTGGAAGAAAGACCCGGTAACTAGTCTTTGAGACTTGTATTTTCATATATTGGTACTTTAGCCAGATGGGACTGGTATAAGGCCATGGAAAGTTACGGTTAGCCAAAATCATGGTCAGATTTAACTACCTCCAGCACTCTTCACAAAACTGTGTTGATCTCCATTCCTGACCCTAGACTATGTCATGTGGGACACGTTACTGCTCCCTGAAGGTCTCTGGTAGCCCTGCCCAGGGCATTGGCTAAGCTGAGCCCAATCAGCATTTCTCCAATACATTGGAAAAAAGCCCAAGAGCACTATGATACCAAATTTGAAAAATGTTAGTGTTTCTTTATTGAGAAAGTTTGCTGAAGTTGGCCCAGGTCTGTTCACAAACAAACCAAAGTCTTTTAGCTTTAAAATACTCTTTAAAGCCAATTGTACAATGAAGAGAGATCAGAGAAGACGTACAGGAAGTTCAGGATTGTTCTGGGGTCTTCTGAACAAAGAAATAGGGGAAGAATTAGCTGAGACAAACCACTGGTGACCACATCTCAGTTATTTCGCAATCAACATTTAGGAACGTTTTTATTATTATTATTCACTACTGTGAATAAAGCAATTGCATGAACAATTCTAGCAAGGTGTTGTGAAAAGAATTCGTTGTTTCATCAAGCTTCACTATGCAACCCTAGCATCAGTAAAATCCCTACTAAATGTGTAATCAGAGATGCTGGATATATCCCAGCCTAGCTGAGGGGCTTTAAACCAGGAGAGGTACAACCAGACAAGCACTGCTTTCCTTATCAGGTTCTTTACTTGAGCAAGGTTCTCCAAGGTTACTGCAAAGGAATCATGCTTATCTGGCAGGAATTATGCAAGACTTGATGTTCTCTTATTGCTAAAATCAGAATGATACTCTCTTTCCCAGTGCAGGATGCCAAGACCCGATGACAGCTAGTTAAGCATCTCCCTGCTTGTGACTGGCTTACCCTTGTGCTTTGCAAGAGGCAACAGATAGAAGGTAACAACCGGCATCCTGGGCATACAGTCTGGCAGCTTGTACACGTGTGAAAGCACCGGGAGAAACACCAGAGCGGGCGTTAGACGACTGGTATGCATTGATAGCCAAGGACATGGTTAACACCAATCAAACTGGTAAGCGCTGAGGAATGTGTTGCTTGCACTGTGATGCACCACAGAGAAGTTGACTCATCAGCAGGAGACCTGCACCTGTTAACAGAAGGACAGCAGTGGCAGTACAGCACATTTCATGGGCTGTTTCTCTTCCTGTTAGCCCAACAGCAGGATGGGTTACAGTCCTATGATACTTCAAACAAGAAAATGAAAGACACCCAGCAGCAATGTTGCCTAATATTTATAAAGTGTGAAGTTAACAAGATGCAGAAGCAAAACATCACGCCATAGTAACTTTTGACTCCTAAAGGACCTTAGAGACCAAGAAGGAGTTGGCCTTTGGGCCTCAAGCAGAACCCAGAAGGCATAGCAACCCTTGCCTTCCATGTCACACTCAGGTGACCTTGGCCAGACCATTTGGGTACACGCATTTTGGCCCCTCTGAGATTGTGTGTATGAGAGTGCTGATTGGTACAGTCTACTTGGTTAGAAAGTTTAATAAAATACCTTTCTGTTTCTAAAAGGTCTTGAGTTTTCTTACATTAGTTCCCACAATGATACTGTAAAAACATCTCATGAGCGTGGTTATACAGCTTCATTTTAAGATGCCCATGATAGTCTAGCTAACATTTAGTTGTGCACCCTACCAGGTATTATGGGGTCCTGACACCGTAGCTTAATACTAGTGACTATTTACAATTCTGTTAAGCGTACAATCATGGCAGTATCGTGATGGTATTGCTCTTTCCACCTAAACTTGCACCTATGTGTCAAAACACCCAACTCTGGTCTCCTAACTTCAAATAACTCAAAGGTCTTAATTTCTTCCTTTGACTAAGCTACACAAGAGTTTCCTTTGTTGGCAACTTCTCTCCTTCCTACCACAGTTACGATAGGTACTGGTGCTAAATCGCACACTAGCCTCAGCCCTGAGACACTGCTCCGATAGCCTCATCCCATGGCCTGAGGATGCTGGAGAACTCTGCTGCCTTTCCAATCTCTATTAGTATCTAGTACGAGTACTTAGTACCTCCACTAGATAACTGGTACTCGGTGGAGGTAGAAGGCAGCAGACTTGACAGTGGATGAAGTAGCCGACCATACTAGTAAATGGTGAGGTCTGTCTTGATGCTGTTGAAGGAAACCTGATGGTAGAGTAGAAAAACACAAGCTGGGTAGGGGTTTCTCCATCCATAGGATGTTTTTTAACTCATCTTGGGACGCACACTGGAATTGCCCTCTAACACAACCTGTGAAGTCCAGCTTACGTAGCGGGATTTTTGCGCTCACAGGAGTGGGAAGACATTTTCAAAAGCCCAAAGTAGATGCAGGGTCAGAAGTAAGGTAATGAAACAGCGAAGGCTCTGGCCACACCCGCTGTCAGGAAGATAGGACCCACACACAGTGTCAGTGGTTGCAGCGCTGATAGAAAATTACAGTCTGATGGATGGAGTAACACACGTGTGTTTTGGGCTGTGTTTCACAACTCGCATATCACTCATAGACTATGGCTGGCATGAATATTAGAAGTCAGCTTAATCCATGACCAGGAAACGTGTACTCAAGCAGAGCACCTGGTAGCCAACCGAAGGCTTGGTCTTTTAGGTGGCTACCAAGCAGCTACAGAAAGGCGTAGGTTGTAAGGTCACGGGCTGGAGGTGGAGAATGAACACCTTTACTCTGTGCAATACCTGTTGCTTCAGCCAAACGGAGGCATTGCACAAGCCCTCCTCTGCTCTGCCATCCATCGGCAAAACACTAAGCTGGGCACTTTTCCAGAAAATATTGTAGAGTTTTTGCGAACTGCCAGTTGCAAATACAATACTGCTTGGGCATAAGGGCTATGTGGACATCGCCCGGGCCACTGTCACTTTTGAAGAGTGGCGTAATCACTGAGTGTCTCCCACCCAGGCAGCCGGTGAAGCCTGACCTGTCCTCGGTGTGTCTTTGGAGAGGTCGGCGTGCTCCTGAGGCCTTGTGAAGCTGGTGGGGCCCAAGTCCTTTCATTGCCCCAGGAGCTCTTCTAAGAGGCATTCCTAAGGACCCCTGGGAGTTAGGAAATGACCCTTTACAAAGAAAACTTTTTGACTTTTTTTTACTGCGGCTATTGCGAGCTTAAGGTGCAGCTCTATAGTGGAAATTTCTCGCCGCACCACTCCGGCTGCTTTTGGAAACGCAATCTTTGCAAGCACGAAAGTCACGACCACATGGCCAAGCGGAGGAAGTTACAAAAAATATGACCAGCATGTGCATCGCTTAATTGGAGGACACATGATGTGGCCCAGTGTGGTGCCAACATAGCAGGGCTCTGACACAACGTGCTCTTTTTAACGCTGATGATGATAGAGCCACCACCATTCACACCACCAGCCTCATCAGATACGACAGTGGGCTCTACCTGGTAACGTATTTTCCTCCGCATAATTCAGATGTGTGTTGAAGCTATCATGAGGGTGAAAAAGCATTGATTGCTTTTTTTCTTGGTAACTTGCCTCTTAGTAATACCATAGAGAGGGTTACTGGGAATATCGCAGGGGGAAGATATGTCTCACGGTGCACGAGACCCATTGGGAGGATGAAGAAGGGAGGTAGAGAGTAACCAGATGGCTGGTGAGAAGATTTGCAACTCGTGCTACTGGGTTGAAGTTAAGCTCTAACTTTTAAGAGCCTGGCAAAGTGTCAGAAATCATATATAATATTAACTGTGTATATTAAGAATAGATCTCTGCTCAGGACAGGAGTCTCTAAGGCGGTCAAAAAGGTTTCTGGTTTTTTCAGGCTACACTTATTTAATAAATAGTCTTCCTACAAGTCTTTACACATTTCAGTTCATAGGATCCTTGTGTTAATAGTGGCTTCTGGGTAAAAAAGCTAAGAAATAGAGAAACAGCAAAAGTATACACATAGTCATAGCCCAGCCAATCTTGCGTAGTGTAAACTCTTACTTTGGATTCATTTCCCCTAGGTGACAATTGGCCTAACAGCTTTTTCTGTCCCTTTATTTCTTGCATTATGAAGCTGTTTCTCTTCTTTTCACCAGTAAAAATACAAAAATGGGTCTTGCCTAGTACCAGATCCAGTCTGTACAGAGGAGTATGAGGAGCCTTGCGTGGACTGTAATGGAAGCTGGAATTGGGAATCCCCTATGCTTCCCCAGCCCAGACTGTGATATATGGTCTTCAGATACATAAAGAACTTAACCCATCATAATCAAGTAGAAACAGACATTCATAACAATGTTATATAATAATAATAATAGTAATAATAATAATAATAATAATAATATTTTACACAGACACAAGATGTGGCTGTTTGTTGCGATCCTGTTTTTGATACAAGCACCCGCGAACTCAGCAGATGCCATCAAGCAGAAAAAGGTTATAAATCCCGAGGCTTTCATGAATGTTGTAAGTCAGAAGTTTGAATTTCCACTCTTGGGGACATTTAGCTGGGGGAGAGAGGGATGGAGGGTGCATATGTGGAGAGGGCTCAGGTCACCACGTCTGCTGGTTTTGTTGAGCAGGGTGATAACGTTGCCTCCGTACCATCATTAACAAGCCCTGCTGCCTGAAGGAGTCCTCTTCCTCCCAGCAGTATTAAGTGCAATTATCAGCAGGTCAGTTAAAGAAGGGAGTAATCCCAGCATGGATTTGATCAGACATCTTTCCTGGAGGGTAGAAAGTTCTGCATGGCTCCTCTTCTTCAGCTGCAGCAAGTTTCTCAGGGCTGTGCCCAGCTGAGTCCTGAAAGTCTCTGAAGGTGGGTTTAGATGGACCCAAGACTTGGGCAATAAAATTGCTGAAATTAATCTTCTCCACCAACCATGTGGTGAAGCCAGCATACAGTGATATGTAGGCAGGATCATAGCTCGATTTCACCAGACTGAAACTTCCCAATCTGTGGAGTTTTCAGCATAAATAAAGCTCAGGCAGAGCCTCAGGAGCCCTGCAACAAATCCTACAGAGCTTGTCCTATCACCCCTCCAGTCAGCCCAGCTCGGCAGGTTCAATATGCCCTGCCATCTTATCTGCCCCACGCATCAGCTCAGAATGTGGCATGACATGTCCTGCCACCGGTGTCAGCTGTCGGTAAATCCTTTTGGTTTCAGTCTTCGTTTTTGGAAATATTTCAAATGCATGTGCTGCTGCATGCTGCAGGGGAGCCCTGCTGCCGCCGGCTCCGCTCCTGCCTGCGAGCCCACAGCGAGCGTCTTCTCTTCCCTTGGACGTCTCGCTGGGGCAGGCATGGGATTCGGGCAGAGCATCGTCTCTCAAAGAAGTCCTCAGCTGATCCAGAGACACCCCAGGCAAAGCAATGTCCCAGCTGCCACGGTGTTTCGGTTTTGCGAAGGCATCCCAGCAGATGAGGGATGAGCTCTTCCAGTCAAATGAGCGCCTCGGCTACAGAAAGCTTTCCGCCTGGGTTTTTCTTTCCCCAGAGCCAAATGATCCGCCACAGCGGGTACCCCAGTGAAGAGTACGAAGTCCTGACTCGCGACGGCTACTACCTCAGCCTGAACAGAATTCCTCATGGGAGAGAAAATCCTAGGAACAAAGGTACAGCTCTATTTCACAAGGAAGCCAGCAAAAAAAAAAAACCTTAACGTAGCAAGGAGAAGGCATGAACCTTAACAGGCCAGGGGAGTATTTATTGTTAAAGCAAAAGTACCAAACCTATGGTATTCTCCAATTTACAGTCAAGGCTTTAGCAGCCAGCATAGGAAAGAGTGCGTGCAGCACAGCAACCGCCCTTCATATCAAGCAGAGACTGGGTTTTGAGGCTCAGAGGGTGCGGGCATATCTTAAGAGAGCTCCTCATTTAATTTTTTTCCTCACAAATTTGTCTGAGATTTGAACGATCTCAGGGATGAGCCTGTACATCTGAGCTTTCACACGGTTGTCAGTGGCCACGGTGCTGAGCTTGTAGGGATGAGCACCTGGGGTCTGAAAGGCTTGGGAGGGATGTGTGCAGCCCTCCAGCCTGAGACAGCGAGGGCAACCACCACAAGACAACCACGCAAGGATTTCTTCACCAGGAGACATCATTAAAATGCACATTGTATGTCCTCTGGCAGTGCAAGAAAGAGGCTTTATTGGCCTGAATTTGGGGTGAGTAAGTAGAGAAATTCTGGTTCAATGAAATGCACTCTTTCTTCAACATCCAGGGGCCAAGCCGGTCATGTTTCTCCAGCACGGGTTGTTCGGAGAAGGCAGCCAATGGGTGGAAAATCTGTCTAACAACAGCCTGGGCTTCATACTAGCAGACTCCGGCTACGACGTCTGGCTGGGAAACAGCCGGGGGACAAGCTGGTCCCTGAGACACCAGCACCTTTCAGCTGACCAGGTTGAATTCTGGGATTTCAGGTGGGCTGGAGCAGATTACAAAAGCATGGCAAACTTCTCTGCCTGTCACTAACCTCTAGGCAGGTGTGGGTGCCTCCAAGCAGGCAAGTCAGAGCACCTAATCCCTGGGTATGGCCTCCTCCAGACCTCCCAGTGATGTGAGCAGGGCGGATGGAGGTACCTGTGCAGACCTGCCTGCTGACATGGTCCCAACACCTCCCTGCAGCCGCCTGGCCCTGCCGAGAGCGCAGGGCACTGCTGCCTGCGTGGGGACGCCCATCCCGCAGAGACATCAGCCCTGTCTTGGGGCCTCCACAGGGACCTCCCCGGCCAAGCCCTCCAGCAAGATGTCCACAAGCGTCATTGCCACCTCCCCTTCTAGACATCGTCCACAGAAACCTTGTCCCCAAGAACGGCATTTTAAGCTGCTACTGCCGCTCCAGAGCTGATCTTCAGAGCACTCCTGGATTTCCCAAGCTCATAAACATGCTTCCAGTAAAAAAAGCTAATGAAGCAGGTCTGCATTTCACCATATCACACTAAAAGGCACATGGGCAGGAACTGGTGTTCCATTCCCTTCTGGGAAAGAGCATCTCTAGGAGCAGAGCTGGTGCTGTAATCCTGATGAGAGCCAGCTCTGGGCCTGCAGAGCTGCTGTGCATTGCACTTGAATGCACAGCTGGCCAGGCTCTGCACAGTTTCTTTACCTCTAACCATGGTTTTGGGAGGACTAAGCCCTTCAGGGAAGGATGAGGCCACATCAGGAGAGATGCCTCCGGATGCTGTGCAGTTTCACCCAGCACAGGGCTCATAGGAATTTTCTCCTGGAAAATCAGCCACAGATGTTAAACCCTTCAGTATACGAGCAATGCAAGGCAGCCAAAATTCACAGGTAGGTTTGGTCTCCTGGTGGTACCTTATAACCAACGCACTACTCCTGTGTTGCAGCTTTCATGAAATGGCGATGTACGACCTCCCAGCCATGATCGACTTTGTTCTGCTGAAGACTGGGCAGAAGCAGATATATTACGTTGGCCACTCCCAGGGCTGCACGGTCGGTACGTTAGAAGGGGTTGCACATCACGTTGCCTGGACGAACCTTGAAAATGTTCATTTTGGTGTTTGTAAGCAGAAAGCGGAGAGGTCCTATCTTTGTTGGCTGCCGAGCAGGCAGGCTAGGCAGAAGGTCTCTTGCAGTGAGAGGTCCCAGAGCAGCCATGCTTTCCATATCAGACATCTGGGAGGACCAGCGTGCTCCTAGGGTAGTAAGAAAGCTCCTGGTGACCTCAGTAAGCTCCTTGCTGCAGCTATAATTCAACCTAGGAAACCGAATCACAGTGTTCCACATCAAAACCAAAGGCGTTTTGCATGGAGGTCACAGCTTCTGCTTTCCGATGAAATGTGTGGTGCTTCGTTTCACAAGCTGGGCCATCAGGGTTATGAGATAACCTCTGTGACAAGATACCCTTTAGCAGTGGTTGATGGAAGGTGACAGTACTGTTCCCTTCACCTGGTGAGTGGGGTAGTCATTGAAGTGCCTCATCAGCCGCTTCTAACCATGGGAATAAAGGTGTAGTCTCCTTTTGGACACCTGTAGCACTAACTTTAGGCAGAAAGGTGGCAAGAGATCCCAGGTTTCTAATTGGAGCTAATGCCAGCTAAACAGATCTGGGCAGCAGTTCCAAGCGAACCCTTGGATTAAGCACCTGAAGAAAGATCGACCAAGTCTCAAGTTGGTTTTCTGTTTTCGCAGCGTTCATTGCATTTTCATCCATGCCAGAACTGGCTCAGAAAATCAAAATGTTTTTCGCCCTGGCTCCACCAGTGATAATCAAGCACGCCAGAAGTCCCATCTTGAAAATGTCCTTCCTTCTGGACAGGCAATTCAAGATCCTTCAGGTAGGGTATTACTCCATGCTCTCCTCCCCCAAAATACACTGGTGCTAGAAAAGGGATCGTGCCCAGACGCACTCCCCGGGGCTATGCGATGAAGCAGAAAACAGTTAATTCCCACTGATTTATAGGCACAGAGATGATTCAGGTGCAGGTGCGCTCCTGCAATGGTCACTTTGTTGCGTGCATGCCTTCCTTCCATCTGTAGGATCTTCAGGTGTGGAAACTGGTCTTTCTATGGGGACACTTGGTGAATTGCCGGACAGACCGCCTGGAAAAGAGCAGCTTTGCTGTGTTGATTTTAATGGCAGTGAAAAACAAATACAACGCTTGAGGGAGGTGGGGGGAAAGAGGAGAGTCCCGAATATTGATTTCCCTGGTGAGCACTCAATCAGCGTTGCCTCCTGCAATGAGCTGTACAGGTCTCAGTAAGGCAGGAGGGCAAAGGAGAAGTAGGTTTGACTCCTGCGGGCACCCTGTGCCGCACATCCCCTCACTGCCCAGCTCACGGGGACACCGGCTGGCGGCAGGTCGGGGGAGGCAGTCCGAGGGCTAGGCTGCAAGAAGGGAAATGCGAGAAATCAACCTTGCCCTTTGCTCCTGCAGCTTCTGCTCGGCAGAACGGATGCCTCGCTGCGGGTGCGGAAGCTGTGGAGGTTTCTCCCTGAGCTGTGCCGCCACCCGCTGCTGCACAAGCCCTGCGCCAGCCTCTTCTTTCTGCTGGGCGGCTGCGACGAGAAGAACCTCAACATGGTGGGTGCACTGCCCTATGTGGGGAGTGAGGGAACCAGAGCCCTGGGGTGCACCGCTTGGGAGCACCCAGCAGCGCCCGCTGGCTCTGCCGACCCCCCTGCCTGCTGCCTGCCAACCCCCTGCCTGCTGCCTGCCCCCTCCCTGCCAAACACCCTGCCCAGCCTGCTACAGCCACTCGCCCCCAGCCCTCCCGGGCAAGCAGATGCTGCAAAGGCAACGCGTGTCCCTCTGCCGGATCCCTCTCTCACTGCTTCTCCTCCCCAGATAGGAAAAGTCCCCAGGCTCTGCTGGGTGAATGTCAGTGGCCGGGTGGCACTTGACAGCATCTCTGAGTTAGGGGTCCCTGCCACTGAGACCAGCGGTACCTCCCACCAACACCCCTGGGGCGCAGCCCCTGCTCCTGCCCACCCTATGTCGAGTCTGCTGAAGCAGCGTCTGGGTGACCATGGGTAGTCACTATGGTGAGCACAGTCCCTGAGCCCAGATGAGGTGTCTCCAGGACCTAGGGGTACCTCATCCTTCGTCACCATTCTCCTCCTGGAGCTGTCTCAGAGCAATGGATTTTTAATGAAAATTATATTCCTGAACCTGACCCAGCTCTCTAGGCAGCACAACTCAGCAGCAGCTGTTTTGGGAAATGCATCATCTGGAACTGCCGTCCTCACTCCTATCCATTCAAAAGCAATGATAGCTTGAATATGTTTCCTTGCAGACGCGGCTGGATGTGTACACATCCCACTATCCCGATAGGACATCTGTCAAAAACTTGATACACTGGGCCCAGGTAGGTTCCCTGAAATGCAGATGTTTCACCCAAGGGATGGTCCCTTCACTGAGGGTCTGGTGTGTCCAGGGCAGACATGAGAGGTCAGGGATCTTGGACATCAGCAGCTCGTGAGAAAGTAAAGGCAAGAAATTAGGGTACAGAAGAGGCATTGGATGCGGGATGAGCTGTCCTGGTCCCTCTGGAGACCAGGGCACACTGAGGTGCATGCCCTGGGCTGTGCCAGGCAGGACAAGGGAAGGGATGGGGGGGGCACAGGTGGATGCTGGGACCAGTTTGGGGCCCCCAGGGATACCCAAAGCAGAGCGAGCCTGGGGACACCATGGTGATGGTGGGTGGAAGCCAGGGTGTAGAAGGAGAGCCTGGGGGAGCTGGGATTGCTCAGCCAGAGAGGAGGAGGCGAAGAGTGATCCAACGGCATCTCCCCCTGCCCAAAGGGGTCCCGGAGACACCGGGGCCAGACTCTGCCAGTCTGAACAACCTGCTGCAGCTGTGGTGTTAGCCCTGCTGGGAACGGGGTCAGGCTGGAGACCCTGGTGCCTCCTTGCAGAGCCAAATTATAAGTAACAGAGAAGGCGAAAAAGGTCTTTTTAATCAATGCAACTATCATGCAGGTATCTGAGCTTTCGCCCCTAGCATAGAAACAACTCTTATAATAACTGGACTCGCTGATGTCTCTGTACCCTGAGCCCAAAGTGTCAGGTGAAGGTAAGGATGATCAGGTTGTTGAAGGACCACTCGCCAATGTGAAATCCTCCAGCAGCATCCTGCGCACACAGCAGGTGACAAGCAGGTTTTCAGAGGCACGAGTGTTGCACTGGGGCAGCCAAGGAGTCGCATGCAACTCCTTGGTTTGTCAACCCATAGCTAGGGACAGGCGTGGAGCTGGAGGTCAAAGCATCACCCTGTTAAAAAAGGTGGAAAGTCTGGCTTTGCAGGGATGCCACCTCCTCCTGCAGTGTCCCGTGTGAGCACCCTCTCGTGATGTGGTCCCTTGAGGAGGCTGGGAGGTGCTGGACCCACGCAGCGGTGCTCGCTGGCCTCCCACCACAGATCTATCCTCTCCTCCCAGGTGGTGAGAACGGGAGAATTCAAAGCCTTCGACTATGGCAGCAAAAACCCAGCCATGTACCACCAGGTAGGAGGCTGGCTGGAGATGCCAGGGGACTGTCCTGGGTGGTGCGGGGACAGGCTGGCTTGCAGGGGTTGACCACGATGGCAGTTCCTCAGAGCCCCTTGTGTCCCTCCAGGAAACACCTCCCTCCTACCAGGTGGAGGAGATGCCCGTGCCCACCGTGGTGTGGTCGGGGGGGGAGGACTGGGTGGCTGACTCGAGGGATGTCCGCCTGCTGCTGTCCCGCATCGCCCATCTTGTCACCTACGGCCACATCCCCGACTGGAACCACTGGGACTTCATCTGGGGCATGGACGCTCCCAGGCGCCTCTACAGCAGCATCCTGGAGCTGGTGGAGGAGTCCTGGTAGAGCAGCAGCTCCCCAAGGAGATGTCAGTGGCCTGGCCCCTCTCCCTTGGCTGAGAGGGAGGAGCCCTTCCCCTCCTTCCTGCTGGCCTGACACGCTTGTGGTGACGGTGCTTCCCGCGCATGCTGTAGCCATCGGGGTTTGTCCTCCTCCTTGCTTCAGAGCTCCTCAAAGACCGGTGGCACCGTGCAGGCAGGGCAGCGCCGGGGTCAACCGAGGCATTGGGACAGGCAGGAGCCACCAGATGGGTAGCCCGGCTGGAAGGGCCCCAGGGTGATGGTGGAGCTGCGTCCTGGGCTGCGTGAGGTGTACATGGGGACCCTCCCATGACCCCACAGTGGCTGCCCAGTGGGTCGGGGATTGGAGCACCCCACCCATGAGGAGATGGGAGGGAGCTGGGCTTGTTGGGTCTGGCCGTGGGGAGGTGGGGGTGCCTGAGAGCAGCCCCCGATTGCAGCACAGGCAGGGACGGAGGGGATGGACGAGGCCAAACCCCTCCTGGCAGCAACAGGCAATGCAACGAAGGGCCCCGGTCCCGGATCGCAGCCCAGGTTCAGGTTGGACGTGGGGAACCCTTCTTCCCCCAGACAGGTCCCCAGGGAGGTGGAGGGTCTCCATCTGGGGGGCAGTCAGGGCTCAGCTGCGCCAAGCCGGGCACTTTGCCTGCGTTGTTTGGTCCCGGGGCTGAGCAGCTGGATGTCGCTGGGGGCGGCTGCACGGCTCAGCACCAACTCTCTGGGAACGCCCGTCCACCACCCCTGGGAGCTGGTGGCCCCAGATGCCCTGCGGCCGGGTCACAGGGCCACTGTCCCCCCACGAAGCTGCCACCAGGCTGGTGTCCTGTGGCGGTTCACAGGCCCCCCCTCCCCGTGCGGTCCCACCCTGCTGCTTGCTGAAAAACCAGAGGTGGGGAAAATCCCTCCAAAATAAATGCTCAGAGGGGATTCCAGAAGCCTGCGCCGCAGCTCTGACACCCCCGGCTCTTCCTTGCGTGTAAATATTTTCCGGGGGGCTGCCCGTACCCGGGGCCAGCAGGGATAAACGCCGCTTGCCCACGGCGGTGGGGTAACCCCAGCCGCAGCCTGCCGGGCTTGGTGCTTGGCAGGGTGGCACGGCGGGTGCTGCCCGGGGGTCCCAGCCGGGAGCACCCCGGTACCTGCGCCCCTCCACCGCCGGGGTGGGCAGGAGGCAGGGGCATCCCCCAGGCCCCCACCGCGTGTGGGCGGGGCCTGGCGGGGCGGAGGGGGCGTTGCTTGGGGCGGGGCCGGAGCGGAGGGGCGGTGCTTGGGGCGGGACCTGGCGGTGCGGTGCGGTGGCGGGCGCCATGGAG
>VYZW01054868.1:0-63206 GCA_013401315.1 Balaeniceps rex
TCGGGATTGTTCAATACATGATCATTATTTTCCCACAACACCAGGTGTGTCTGGCAGCACCAGTGGTTTGGGACACCAGGCTGATTTCAACATACTCCTGGGAGACACCTGGGAAAAGATCCCCTGTTACATCAGAGTCCATAATTGCTCCGCACAGCCCCTCGGGCACTGTGCTTTGGGATGCTGTGGGAGCAGGGAAGCACACTGGGAGGGAATAGGGTGTGCTGAGTCCTGTGCTCAGTGCCTGACTGTGGACATCCCCCTGAGGGGTGCTCCAGCAGCATCCCCACAAAGAGGGCCCCAAACCTCCAGGGGCCAGGACTGGGGGGCAGGTCTGAAGTTGTCTTTGAACTTCTTAGTGGCTAGAGACACCCTGAGGGGTGGTCCTGTGGTGGAGCTGGACTAGCACGGTGGGCTCTGCAGCCAAAGTGGCTCAGAGACACCCTTAAGCAAGAGCCTGAGTCCAGGAATACGTCAGTTTGGCTCTTCAGCCTGTGCTTTCCTTTTCTAGCTTGTTTTCTCCACTTTAGCAACCAAGAATGTACTTCCTGGCTTTGCTGGATAACCTTGGTTTCTTCTAGAGAAGCTCATCTAGATTTACGAGTGACTTAAGGGGCTCTAGCAAGCAAAAGGTGTGTTGCTTCTCTGAACTGCTGCTCGGAGACCTTCCACCTCTGAGAAATTTGGGAATCTGGAAGAGAAGTTTCCCCCCAGATGCACCAATCTGCAAAGGTCAGGGTGGGGCTTGAGAGCATCCACATCTTTGGGGAGGGGAGAGTGATGGACATACTGGCCAGAAACAGGAGCGCCTCTCCCTAATGCAGCACTCCTCCCTGCCCCACTGACTCAACCCCTCTTCCCACTTCCAGCGCACAAAAGTGCATTTTGGAGCTTAAAGTCTCCCTCCTTCTATTTCACCATAGCAGCCTCGGCCGTTCCCTGCTCTGCCTGCAGGTGGCTGGCAGCAGCAGGCAGCTGGCAGCAGGCAGCAGTGCAGGGGACAGCCACAAGGGCAGAGGAGGGAGGGCTGAGAGCACACTGAGGCCACACGTGTTAGGAGTGGGCATCTTCCCTCGTATTGGCCACAATTATAATTAATTTATGGATGATCAATAATGCATAAATAATTTCTATGAGTGTTTGGTGCTCAGCTGGCTGTGTTCAGCTGGGTTCCTCATTATCAGTCCCGTTTCTATATCGCCATGGCCCGGGGAGCCACAGGAGGGTTTTGGTTGGAAGGCACCTCAGGGGTCTCTGGTCCTGCCCCTGCTCAGAGCAGGGCCAGTTTTAAAGTTAGATCAGGCTGCTCAGGGACTTGTCCACCTCAGTTTGGATACCTCCAAGAATGGGGAGGTACTCAACCATGTTTCTGGATGTGCTCTAATGCAGGACCACCTTCATGATGAAGAACTTTCTCCTTTTGTGTTGCAGCTCATGCCCGTTGTCCTTCATCCTACCACTGAGCACTCCAGGAAGAGTCTGGCTGCGTCTTCTCCAGATCCTCCTCTGAGGCAGCTGGAGACAGCAGCCAGATGTCTCCTTCGTCTTTGCTTCTGAAGACTGGACCAGCCCACCTCTCTCAGTCTCTCCCCATACATGCTGTGCTCCAGGCCCTGACCAGTTTCGTGTCCTCCACTGGGCTCTCTGCAGTTTGCCAGGATCTTTCTTGTACTGGGGAGCCTTAAACTGGACCAGCTCTCCCAGCGCAGTCTCACAAGTACTCCCTTGAGCTGATGGCTGCCCTTCACTAACCCAGTCAGGATGCATCTGGCTGCCTTTGCTGCAAAGGCACTCTGCTGACTGATGTTCAGCTTGTTGCCCACTGGACGTGCAGGGCTTTTCCTGCAATGCTGCCATCTCCCTGCAGGTCCAGTCTGCCCAGTTGCATGGGATTAGCCCACCCCAGTGGCAGGACTTTGCATTTGCCTTGGGTGAACATCAGGATGTTTGTGCTACCTGGGGGCTGCTGTGGCCTCTCTGAATGGCAGCTCCAGCATAACAACCGGTCCCCAAAGCATTGTTGTCCCCAAAGCTTGCACATCATTACTGATATTGGGAATTGATGGGACTGATGCATCTTCACACATTTCAGGAGATGCTGACCCTGGCATCTTGGGAAGTCCCCAGCCACACTGCTTCCCACCTTCAGGTCACCAGACACTTCCCATCAGCTGCGATGGGTCAGCCAGTCATGGAGCTGGGGTACAAAACCACGTCCTGAGATGATCTAGGCTGAAAATAGCCACACGCTTTCAACAGCTTTCAACACCTGGAGGAAGCAGGAACGTCTGAAGCCGGATTGCATTTTGGGTGCCGGTGCTTTGTGAAGCTCTGGCCCAAAAGGGCACCTTGCTGCCCCAGCAGCACTCAGTTTTTTCCCTCACTTTTAATGGGTCTCAGTTGTGTCATTAAAAGTTCCTGAACTTCTGCAGTCTTAACTTCTGAAAAGGCTCCAGGGGACTTGTTGTGCCACTAAAACGCCTGAGGACAGGAGCTGTATTTGCCCCAAACCAGGGAACAAAACCAGTGTTTATTCCTCTGTGGGGCTCAGACCAGCACAGAGGTGTCTACAAGCAATAATTGGCAATTTAGAGGTGATTCACTCCTGACCTGTGGGAGTTCAAATCGTTTATGTCTGTGCTGTTGAGAGCTGAGGCCCATTGCCCAGATCCCAGCAGGCACTGACCCTGAGTCTGGAGGGTGGGGAAAGGCTCAGTTGGGCTGGCACCCACCAGGTCCTACATCCAGTGGCACTTGGGGAACCCCATGGTCTCACTCTACACCATCCAGGACAGACGGAGAAGACCTGATGACTGCACGTCATTGGAGTGACTCCTGCTGTGGTGACCATACTGCCAGCTGGTGACAGTGGTGCTGGCACCCATCACATGCAAAGGGACATCCAGGAGGCTCTAACACATGGTTGCTCCAGGCAGGTTGGATGGGCACCCATGGGCTCAGGTTCTGGGGATGGCCAAGAGCCCACAGGACCTGAGCAGCAAGCAGGACCTGCCTCATGGGCTGAGATCAAAATGCCATTCTCAGGACAGCCAGTGCTATGCTTAGAACCAGAGACGATCTGATACAGTCACATTTTATTTTTAAAAGGGGAAAAAATGGCAAGTCAAGAGGATTAAATATCACATATGGCACAGAGATTGTCTGGAAAGACCAGCTTAGCTTCACTTTGGATACTTAAGCTGATATTAGCAAATACAAACCCTAAATAACATTATAAAGGGAAAGCCTAAATGGAAGTCAGCACTTCAGAATCAATTTAAAGAAGCTGATAAGATAAATGTTCTTAAACTTGCTGAAGCTGCATCCACATGAAGACAGTAAAATGACCCCTGGTGAGTTAACTGGCAACAATGTAAGACAAACAATGAAGACACCAAATTTGTCCTGTTGCTCCTCTACTCTGAGGAATGACATCTGCACTTACATACATTCCTTTCTTCACAGGCACTGGGAGAATTTAACACTAGAAAATGTTTGGCTGGTAGCCAGTCAAATTCAGAGTGAGTATTCAAAGAAAATAAGCTGATAGAAAAGTGAAGAAACTCCACATCCACCTTGGCTGAAGAGGAGCTTTGGTGGATCCTCAGGCTAGATGATCTCCTTTGCTAACATGTGAAAGGGTCTGTCCTACCAAAACAGAAGTACAAATGAGCAGTAAGACAGAGAAGATGAGATTTCCAGTCAAAGTAAATAATGTATGAAACTCAAACTTTTCACTGCAGCATGCCATCTGCTGCTTGGACTCACCTTTGCTACCTCTAGTTTTCACCAGAAGACTAGAAGCAGCAAATACGCTGGCTTTTGAAGAGGTTGTCGGAGGTAAAGAGACTACAGACAAGTAGCTCACTTGTCAGATTGGCAGATACTCACAAAAGCTGTAACAAATGGCAGACCTGGTGGATGTATGGACAAATTGTGTCATGGGAAGACTGAATTTCCAACTTTTGCACAGGAAAATCACACCTCAGAA
Organism: Balaeniceps rex; assembly: GCA_013401315.1. NCBI lineage: Eukaryota > Metazoa > Chordata > Aves > Pelecaniformes > Balaenicipitidae > Balaeniceps > Balaeniceps rex. The sequence continues at coordinate 3,992 of VYZW01054868.1, forward strand.
ATACAGTTTCTGGAGGGGTCAACAAGATATGGGTGCCGGACATCCCCTCGTCAGCTGAGAAGGGTCTTCATCAAAGCTTGCAGGGGACAAGCTGCCATAGGCTAGGGAGGATGATCCTCACTTGGATAAATGAGTGGCTGAGAGAGAGAAAAAGGGAGGAAGATCACCCAGGGAGCTCACTGTGCCGACAGACGTCTTGTAAAACATCTCATCCACATGCAGCAGGTGCCAAAGGTGGCAGCTGCAGCATGAGGAGAAGTTAGGAGAAGATCAGGGAACAGGACAAGGTACCATGTAAATCTAAGCTGTACCCACACCTTCTCAGCTGCGTGGAGGTCCAGGGCTGGTCACCCAGCCCCAGCAGGGACATGGCTTAAGCAGGGGACGGACAGAGAAGGATGAGAGGCACAGCTGGGAGAGCAAGGAGACTTGTTAAAGATTTAAGATCTGGAACAGCATGAAGAGGATGAATAGAGAAGATAGACTCACATCACCAGCAAGCACAGCAGCCATTGGCTGTGAGTCTCCAAATTGCTCCTCACACATCACAGGCTGGTCCAGCACCTCCCTTGCCCCAGAAACCCTCTGCTCTCTCCAGCAGCCGGTTGGGACCCAGGTGCCTGGGCTGATCTCTGCTGCACCAAACCAGTCCCTGCCAGCCTGTCTCACCAGTGTGCTCCCACAGCGTCTGGCCAAGGAGCTGCAAGTGAAACCACTGTGACAAGCGAAAGGGAGTGTAGAGACAGGTGGTGAAGCTCCTCGCTGCAGGATGCCATCAGTCCTGAGAAGGTGCCTCACCCCAGGAAGCCCTTAGAAACATTCAGGGAAGAGAAGTCCAATGTCATTAAATATACAATGACATCTGGCCAGGTTTGCTGGGAGGATAAAAGCGGGCAGGTACAACCCTCTTTTCACCCTGTCCCTGCATGCTTCTCCTTGCCCCTGTACCTGCCTGTTGTTGAAAGCAGGGTGCTGGGAGAGGGGCTGCGTGGTCTGATGAGCATTGGCTGAGCAGCAGGTACAGGGACAGGCTTGATGGGAGGGCCGAGGGATTGCAGGGGGCTGCAGTGAGGACCCACCACTTGCTCTGCACGGAGGTGACTCACACTCAGAAAAGAGCTGAAATTGCAGCCTGTGCGAATCCTGCTCCAGGGCACAGGGAGAAAACAGACAGACAAAAGGAGGAGTGAAAAATGCTGGTGGTAAAGAGAAATTATCTCAACACTGTCTGGCAGGGTGATGCCTGCATACGGCAGGAAGGAAATATTTGGCTGGAACACAATGTGGAGGCACTGGGACTCCCCGTCACACAAAGCCCTTGGTGAAGGGCGTTTCTGGCAGCAGGATGTTCTCATCTGCATCAATACATGTACTGAAAACAAGCCTCAAGGCAAAGCTGAGTGTGGGCCCAGTGCTCTTGGGACCACAGCAAATGCTGAACTGTTCCAGTCCAAACTGCCAGGAAGAATTCCTGCTGGAAACGCTGGGCTCCTTCCAAAGAGGGTGGAGATGATGCTGGGTTGGGAAGTCCCAGTGAGGTCCCTTGCCCTGCTGCTGGGACGTGTCCAGCTCTCGTGATCCTCAAGATCAGGAGAGGCAGTTTCCCAAAAGCATTTTCCTGGTCCATGGGAGGAGGAAGGAGCACCTGGGAACATCCCAAGGTGCTCAGCTGCTGGGACGACACCTTCCAGGGGTACCTGTCATGCAGCAGCAAGGCAGATCCTGGGCTGAAACGAATGCCCGGGTGACCAGCCAGGCTGGCCAGGGATGGGCAGGGTGGAAAGGCCAGCAGAGAGGATTTTGGAGGAACTTCTTTTTCCAGGAGAGGCACAAGCTGCTTCATACCCTGCCAGACCTCAGTGCCTATGAGCACTGCCTGAGCCCTGGAGATGAGTATGCGTGAGGTGGCAGGGCTTCACTGGGGACATGGGTTACTCTGGGTGGGTTGTGGTTTCTCCCAGGTGGATTTTGAGGAGCTGAACAGAGCAGGAAGGGAAGGATGGAGTGGGATTTCAGAAATATAAATTAAAAGGAAGACAGTCTCTGGAGGCAGATGTCCACCACCACCAGATAATCTGACTCCAGTGGGAGCTTTCTCTGCGTGGTGCCCAGACCACGCGCAGCCCTGCACCAGCTCTCTGGGTTTGGGTCTGGAGGATTCAGACACCCACCTTCCACCAGCCCTGCAGCACTGCAGGGTTGAGAGGTCCCAAAGCTGAGTCTTGCCCCTGCCTTGGCCCAGCCTGAGCTGATGGATGAGTAGGGCTCCAGGGGAGCAGAGGGCTGCAATCGCAGCAGGGCGAGTGGAGGGAAGGTGAGTTGGATGGTGGCGGTGGTTGCAGCCCTCGAAACTCCAACCTCAATCTCTGTGGCCAAGTCCCACGGCCTTTCTCCACCCAGCCTGTCATGGGATTTCCAGCCTCACTGCACCCCTTGCCTCACCTCTGCCTGGCCGTGGTCCTGCCTCATGGGAGGAAAATCCACCAGGAGGGAAAATCCTGGTGGGCTCTGAAACTGCCCTCACTTGGGTGAGCTCAGCCCAGGATTGCCCCTGGCTGCTCACCATCCACGGATCCCTGGAGGACAACAGAAGGGACCACACGCCTGAGCACCCCAGGTTCTCCTCAGACAGCTACACCAAGCTCCAGGGTGAGTTTCTGTTTATTTGGCAAAAAGGAGGGACTGGGCACCGGAGGAGCAAGAGATGTGTCAGAGCCTTGACCACCGAGCTCAAAAGAGGGATGGTGGAGCAGCAGCCTGGAGCTTCAGTGCATGGGTCTTGCATCACTCAGCAGGAGCATCCACCAGCCAGCCCGCACCTCCTAGAAAACAGACGGGAGAGGGGGGCTAAGTATTTGAGGTGAGGAGGCTAACAGAGAGTCAAGCAGGGCTCTCCATCAGGATCAATGCATCTCTTCCAGTTCTCCCCAGCTCTGTAGGGTGAACCATCCCCAGCAACCCCTACAACTGAATGTGTACTGGTGTGGTGGGAAATCATGTGCCAGGATGGGCCAACAACAATCATGTTTTGCATGATGAGACACAAATCCAACCTCTGGCCGGTCTTGCCAGTCCACACCTAGCAAAGGTCCCTTTGGCAAGAGCCAGTGTCCTGGCCCTCACTGCTGGATGAGCTCTGCAGCTGTTTCTCCACTGAACCGGTGGTTTTGGTTCAAGTGCCCTTGGCCACTGCCAGGCAGCTGCACCCTAGGGGGTCACTGCTGCAGACCAGCTTGAAAGGGAACAGTCTTACCTGGATGCGAGCTCCAGCACAGGTTTGAACAATTCAGCCCCCAGAGTAATTCAAGGAGTTCATGGTGGCCCTTGCTGGGGCACCAAGGGGAGCAATTTCCAGCTGATGACATTGCAAACACCATGTTGCACTGCAGCAACTCACCTACACTTCATCAAGGATGCATTCCTCTGTGAAAATAAAGAGAAAGGCTGACTCCGGGGCTGTGGTCTGGCTAGTCCTGTTTAGCACCCAAAATAGACAACCCAGGAATGAACTTGAACAAGGTGAAAGCCACGACGTGCCAAGCCAGAGCACCTCTTGCTACCAGCACTTTCTTCTGCCAGCTCAGACCACAAAGTGGTGGCAGTGATGGGCCAAGCTGGTCCCTGCTGGTGCATCCTGGCTCCCTGTATCGACTGAGCCAGACCAACACAGTGCTGGGCAGTGCTCACCCTGTCTGGGCAGCATCCTGATCATCTTGTTGGTGAAGTTCTTCTCCCTTGCAAGCTTCTTGAACAGTGCTGTGATTTTGGGGCTCACCTCCTGGGTTCTGCCTAAAGGCAAAGACACGAGTCAGTTCCAGGCTGTGGCTTGTCCTTGCATCTCCTGGGCAGCTGGCGAGTTTGCCCAGGTGAGGACGGGATAGATGATGGTCCCTGGGAAAAGGCTGGAGGCAGTGGTGGAAGTCCTGGAGAGCAGTGGTGGTCACACACATGAGACACCCCTCCCAGGGGACAGGACAAAGTAGAGGTACTGGCACCAGCACAGTGTCTCCTCTCGGTTCCCATCCCCACCACTTCTGCCCCACCTTGCAGCAGGACCCCTGCTCTTTACCCCATTTCACCAAGCAACTTACCCAAGGCCATGGACTCCAAGCACAGTGCAGAAGCCTGAGCCCCAGCTGCCTCTGCAAGCCCCAAATTGCTGCCCCTTCCCCTGCCACACAGGGGACATGCAGCAGCCCCAGCCCTGCTCCTGCACCCACCCAGGGCAGGAGGGCAGTGGTGAGGAGGGGGTCTCTCCCACAGGCCCCCTGACTCTTGGCCTCTTGGGACACTGCGAAGCACCCCGACACCTCCGAGCTGTTCACCCTGGTCAGACCGTCACTGGCTACGCACTGTAGAGCCTCAGCATGTGCAAGGTCCTCCCATCCTTCACTCTGGAGGCAAAGATAATTGCATATGTCTTGCCATTGGTATCCACCACCTGTGCTGTTTTATTGCCTCTCTCTGCAAAAGGATGTGGAGGAAAGCAAAAATTAATTACCTCCTCCTGAGAGCTCCCACACTGCAAAAGGGCTGTAAGAGCGTGAAGCCCCATGCAGGATGCTAAGGGCCAGGTCTTTCTTCTGGGTCTCCCCCTCCCTGGTTTTTCCTCTTGCTAAGGCTCCTCTGAAAGCCTGGGGGAGCCCACAGATCACAGCAGATCACAGCAGAGCAGAGGGATGGGAAGGTGAACACAGGAGGGTCTGGGGACGGTCACTGCAGACAATGTAGTAGCCTGGCCAGTGTCAGACTAACACTTGGGCTGGGGATGGTGGGAAACCACTCTTGCTTCATCCCTTGGGAACATCCATCCACAGCCCCATTGCAACCCATCTGCCCTGGGTTTTAAGCTTGGACTGAATGTGTCTGTCTTATCCCAGAGCAGCTTCCCAGAGGGAGGGAGCGGGGCATCCACCACACTGGATGGTCACTAGCCCTGGTACAGACCAGCCCTGGGATGCAGCTGGCTACCAGCTGCAGAGGGATGTCCCACCCCAGGACCTCAGGAGAGGCAGACAGGCACCCTTGAGGGCCAGGTACCCCAGGACAACCAGCTGCTTCAGACAGGGATGATGGGAAATGCCTCTGCCCCGTCCCAGGGGCTGGGCTCCCCCCACTCACCAGAGCTGTAGTATTCACCTGGGATGCCTGTTTGCTTGTAGATCAACTCCGATTTCTTACATCCCTCTGGGCTGCAAAACAGTGAAGAATGCTCTGGCAGGGGTGAAGTGACCCCCTTCCCCTTCCCTGGGACACTGGCTCTGGAGCTGCTACCCCTAACGTGGGACTTGCTGTTCAGGGCTGAGATGGTGTGGCCAGAGGTGGGGGACAGTTGGCACCCTTGGAGCAATGGGTGCCTGGGTTGGCAGGACACAGTGCTGGCACCCGAGGATTGTCCTGTGGGGTGACATGCTCTGAGCTGGTGGGATGAGGCTGGTCCTGCTGGGAAAGCTTTAAGCATAGGATCCTTTATCATCCCTCTGCAACCCTGCTGGGAGCAGCGGAGTGCCTCAGCCTCCATGGTGGAACCGCTCCTGGCTGGTGCTGCACTGAGCCTGCCTGGACTACCCTGAAAAAGGGGTCCCCACAATGCAGCTCTCCTGAGCCTCTGTTTCAAACCATGGGGCTGCTGGCCCTGCCTCACCCCCTGTCCAGGTCTTTGGTGGGTGGTGGGTGGAGGCACCTAGGTGGAGACCCACTGGTGAAGGTCCAGGGGGGAGGTCAGTCAGTGAAGCCTGTGGAGAAAAGCGCTTGGCACTTACGTGGGAATGGCAAAGGAGAACTTCAGGTCGCCCTTCCCCAAGACCGTGATGGTGGCCATCACCATCTTCAGCTCATCCTTCTTTCGGAGATAGCTCTCGGAGTCGGAGGCCAGAGCAATGATGTGCCACTTCCCTGCAATCTGGCAGCAAGCGTAGGCTGGGAGTCCGGAGGAGCAGGCAGGGGCTGTTCCATCCTCGGGGACCAAGCCAGGACACCCTCAGGCCATGGGGACACCCGCATCCCCTCTGGGCACCAAAATCGCCGCTGTGGCACCTACACTGGAGCTGGGTGACTGCCCTTACCTGGCTGTGACAGCAGAGCCAGCAGTGGCTGTGGGGTCCCCGGCTGTCCCCAGTACCAAAACACCTTTCCAGTCCCCACCCTGGTGACCAGAGGCCACGCTCCCACCTTCCCTCCCCCAGGACGCTGTGGATCACCTTGCTCTTGTCCAGCCCCACAGCCCCAAGGTCCTCGGCCTCCACGCACAGCAAGCAGAGCAGGGCCAGCCCCAGGCTCAGTCCCATGGTCCTCATCTTGCTGCAGTCTCCTCCGGCTTCACCAGCGGGATGGAGAGCAGTGCCGGGGCTGCTGGCTTTATAGCACTGTGCTCCCTCTCCTCTGCCCACCCCAGTGCTGCTGTGTGCCCAGCTGCATGGATAACGCTGCCAGTGTTGGCTTGGGCGAGGTGGTTTCAAAGGGCTGAAGTCACCCCAGGGTAAACAACCTCCTGTCTCGTGGAAGAAGGGAAGTGCCTGCCAGCCCCAGGAAGGGGCTGAGACGTGGGGTTGCAGGAAGTGTTGCACCAGCACTGAAATTTAGGATTTTCCCAGTTTCTTTAGTCGCTTGTGAAAGAACAAAGACAGCTTTTGTTTCCCAGCTGGCTGAGGGAGGGCTGCTGGGAGGAGCAGGGAGGTCCTTCCCGGCATAGGCCACAGCAGCACCATCACCCAGTGAGCCGTCATGAAGGGGCTTGGTGACCTGTCCCTCTGGCCAGGCTGGCATCTGCCCCAAGGCTGCCGCTGGCATCATGCCCAAACCCAGGCACCTGCATGCCACTGGCATGACGTGACCCCATGGTGCCCACGCAGGCTCACCCACCCGCTCTGGGGTACTCAGGGTCCGCAAAGCGGGACATACCCGGAGCAGGGCAGGCAGAGGATGGAGTTAATGTCACTGTTGGAGTGTGTCGCCTCCTTCCCAGGGTGTGTTGTCCCCTGTCCCCTGTGCCCTGGCTCTGGCAGGCTCCGGGGGTCACAGTCCCGAAAGGGTCCATGCTGTTTCCTTGCAGCCCTGTGCCTGGCTGGGCACTGAGGAACCCTTGCTCTGGGGCAGGGGGCAGCGGGGCGGACCAGGGGCTGCCTCTGCTCCACAGGAGGTGGAGGGGGATGGAGGAAGGGCTCTGGCTGCCCTTGCGACTCATTGCACCATGGTCCTACCTTGGTCAGTGGGCAGACGGGGGCACCGAGGGGGCCAGGAGACAGGCGTGGGGGTCCCCGTCCTGCCATGCATTTACCCTGGGCAGAGCAGCCCTACTCCCACCTGGGTGGCACTGGGGGTGGGGGCTGAGCGGGGAACGGGGTGTCCTGGGGACGAGCTGCCTGCCGGAAGCCAGAGCCCATGCAGGCAGGGCTGGTCAGCCTAACCCTGCCTGCCCAGACCTACTGCCCACCCTTACTGCTTAACCCTGCCTGCCCAGACCTGCTGCCCACCCAGCTGAGCTGCATGAACTGTTCATCCCAGCTCGATTCTCCCCTGCCCGCATTCCTGGCAGCTGCCCCACTGCACCTTGCCCATCCTCTGCTCCCCATCCTCCCCGTGCTGGGCACAGCAAACAACGCAGCAAAGGAGCCCCCCAACACCCCTGGGATGCTGAGAAGGAAGGGTCAGATCCAGGACTGCTGGGCTCAGGGTGCCTGGAACCCTGGCAGCAACCCTGCTCCCATCAACAAAAGCACTGAGCTCTGGGGTAGCTTCTGCACCTATTTATTTAGGAGGGCAAGGTGTGATTCTGGCATGGGACAGCAGGTCCGGCAGAGCCCGGCTGGGGAGGATGGGAAGGGGCACCACGGAGGAGGGAGCAGAGCCCAGTTTCCACCACGTCTGGAGGACACATGGCCCTGGCATTGGCCCCTTCAGCTGCAGAGAGGCAGGACAGATGGACAAGCCATTAGAGCAGGGAAAAGCCGATGTGACCCCGAGCCCTGAGGCAGGTGGGGGTCTCCCCGTGGGTCTTCGAGTCCCTGCTCAGCCGAGGCCATGCTGGGAGGGAGACCCGGCTTCCCCCGGCCATGCTCACCTGATGGCTTTGGTGCACTGATCTGCTGAAAAGCAAAGAGAGGGGTGAGCATGCCACGGGCAGTGCCCTGAGCCCCCCCACAACATCCCTATGCAGAGGGGCCATGCATGCCACCCTGCGCCTTCCTGGCACTCACTCGACTTGGGCAGGACAGCCAGCATGTCCTTGGTCAGGCCCACGGTGGGGATGAGCTCTTCGAACTTCTGCAGAAGCTGGGGGCTCACATCCTGCTCCCTCGCTGCAGCCAGACACCCAAAGACGGGGCTGGTGAGTGTGGGGGGACCCGGAAGCAAGCCCCACGCCAGGGGTCTGGCTCCCATGAGGCAGTGATGGGACCCCAAGGAAGGGCAAAGGCGAAGCCATGGAGGTGCAGGGTGGACACCAGGCAGCCCATGGCTGCCCTGGGCTGGCAGCAAAGGGGCATAAACTGCTTAGGAGGGGTGACCCACCCACCTAGGGTGGTACGGGGCAGCTGGCGGGGCTGGGGGTCTGCAGCTGGACTGGCACACTGCAGGGGGGCTTTGGTTCAAACGGCAACAAACCAGGTATATTTTTGGTGCAAGGTTTCATACACTCCAAAATGAATTCCCTGGGTGTGCCTGGGTGCCTGGTGGCAGCATGTTGGGTGCCAATGTGGTGGCCCGTGGCAGTGGTGGGGAGCCCACCAGTGTCCATCTCCCACCCCAGGGAGCTGTGGGTGCCCATCCCCACTCCCAATACCCACTGAGGAGCTGCAGCGCGGTGCTGGGCTCCTGCCCACTCTGCTGGAGCTCGTGCACGATGGCATAGCAGCTATAGTCTGTCTCCATCACACGCAGGTCCCTCTTCTCTTGTGCTGCTAAAGGACCCCAGACGATGCCTGGTTGGGCAGCGCAGCACAGCCTGGGCACCTCCACAGACCCCGCTGGGGCTCCCAGCTCAGGGCCTGAGGCCCATATTTACCGGAGGGGGTTATGAAAAGGGAACCCCTGGGCAATCCAGCAGAGCTGGGTGCCTGCCCACAGCATGACCTCTCGCCGAGCGATAGAGGCAGAGGGGCCAAACCCACCTCCCACTGCTCCCCAGGCACAGGGGACTGGTGATGCCCACCCTCCATTTCAGGGTGTCCTTGGTTCCAATCCCTCCTGCCCACACATACCCACGTAGTGTCCTGCCTGCCCGCTTCGCTGGAAGAGCAGCTCAAACTTTTGGCATCTGTCCAGCCTGGAAAGGGAAAATGGAAACGGCAAACATGGCTTGATGCCATGTGGGAGGGCAGCAGGGTGGCAGGGCAGGGGGGAGCCCAGCCTGCCTGGCGGATGTGCCAGGCCATAGTCAGGACCAGGCACCGTGGGGCAGTGGGTGTGTGGGATGATGCTCCTCACCCAGGTGCCTTGGTGAGCAGGATGGGCACTCACAGGGGCCAGACAAGCTTCATAGCCAGGTCCCCCTCTGGCGTAAAGCTGACGGTGGCCATGGATGACTTCATCCCATCCTTCATCTTCAGGAACACGGAGCAGTTGGAAACGGCGGCTGCAACATGCCACGTCCCTGCAAACTGCAGCAGGACATCACCAGTGGGGTTTGGGAAAGTCATGGGGACATGCCACCTGCCAGGGGGACCTGCCAGCCCATCGTAGCAACCTGCCAGCCTGTGGGGGGGGAACTGCCACCCTCCGTGGGGACCTGCCACCCCCTGTGGGGACCAGCCAGCCTAACATGGGGACCTGCCACCCGCCTGTGTGCAGAACACCCTGCCCTGCCCCGTGCCAGTGCAGTGTCTGGCCCATGTTCCCTGGGGAAGCACTGCATGCTCGGGGGCACCACAGCCATGGGTGTTTGTGTCCCAGCAGTGGGTCTGGCCACAGCAGGCACCAGCTGGCCAGGACTAACCCAATTTTGCAGAGGCATCCACACCCTCCTGGCAGCTGCCCTGGTGCTGGGACCAGGGGTGCCTGGCCATGCCCGGGGATGTGGCACGGGCACCCTGCCGCAGCCAGCTCCTCCAGCCCAGGCAGGACTGGCCGGGCAGGTACCCTGTGCCATTACCTTCTCGTCATTGAAGCCCGGCTGCATGGGGACCTTGGCCCCTGCCCACAGCAGGCAGAGCAGGGCCAGAGCCAGGCTAGGCAGCACCGCTGTCATCCTTTCTCCAGGGGCTGGATGCAGGCAGGAGAGGCTGCATGGACCTGCCTCTTCCTGCACCCACCTTTATAGCCCCTGCCACTGGCAGCACCCCCTGCCCGCCCCTGCTTTATGCAACAGGTTACACAAGAGCAGTACACAACTTGTACCCGTGTTAGGTGACAGCGTTGGCCCCTTCCCTCTCTAATTGCCCAGTCCTGGATGAATGCAGCCTTGTGTGAGACCCAGCCTGGAGCACGTCAGGGACCAGGTGATTCCCTGTACCCTGTGCTGTGTCTGGGTAGGGGGATGAGGGTGCCCCCAGTGCCCCACTCTTGGCTGTTGCCTGCTGGCCCCAGGGTCTGGCAGTGCTGGGACGGATCCTGCCTCAAGGAGAAGGATGGTTGGGCAGGTGTTTTAGCCTGAGGTTGAGCCACAGCCCAGTGCCTCCCAGAAGGGGTTGCAGCTTCCCAGGCAGGTGGCAGTGGGCGCAGACCCTGCTCCCGGAGAGGGTCTGGGCTCATGGCAGGGAGAGCAGGTGGGCAGCCAGGGCTGAGCCACATCTGACACTCACAGCCATTGCTCTGGTTCATGTCCATCCTGCCCTCACATTTTTGGAGAGACCCCCCTGTGATTGCCCATTGCCCTATCCCCACACTGCCATCCTGCTCCCTGGCAGGGAAACTGAGGCAGGGAGGCTGGGGTAGCCCAGGGTGCCCGACGGGGCAGACAGGAGTGGATGCCCCCAGCGGGTCCCAGCCCTGGGGGCTCCTTGTCCCTGGACGGGGCAGGTTTCGTGGCCAGGCAGCACTGTGGCGTGGGGTTGCAAGTGCACACGGGGTCCCACCCCAGTGGCCCCATGGACAGGAGCTGTGATCAGCCCTGACCCCCGACGCCAGCCCCAGCCCAGCCCACTGCCACTGGCCGTGCTTCTGCCTCCCCATTGCCCCATTGGGGCTCCCCCCGCAACGACCCAGCAGACAAGGGCGGGGGGCTGGTTTTATATGGCTTTAATGGGAATGGGGGTACAGGTGTGGGATGCGAAGCCAGGGAGCAAAGGCTGCTGCGGTGCTGGGGGTGCGCTGGGGATGGGACGGGACGGGATGGGACAGGGTGGCTGTCGGTTTGCGGTGCTCTCGGCATTCTGGCCAGCAGCAGCTGGTGGGTCTGCCTGGAAGAGATGGGGGGGGCGAGCGCAGCTGAGCTAGGGGAGACACAGGGACACAAGGGACAGGACACAAGGACATCAGACCTGCTAGCCCTGTGCCGAGTGGGTGGGCTCCCACCACCCAGGGCCTGGGACAACAAAAGAGCCACCCTATGGGGATGGGGTGGGGGATCCCCAGCAGGGGTAAGGGGGACCCCAGTGAGAGGAGCAGCCTGGGGGTGCTGGGGTGGGGATGGGGGCTCTGTGGGGTGGAGTGGCTCTGAGCACCCCCTGCACTCCCCCACACGGCTGGTCTGAGCCCCAGTGAAGGCAGGACTCACCTAGGCAGCATCTTCCATGCATTTGTCTGCAGGAGGAAGAAAAGCAGAGATCAGCACCTCCAGGGGCTGGGGGACTGCTGACCCCCCCAAGGGACCCCGCATGGGTTTCTGCCCAGCGGCACCCCACGGCTGGTTCTGTGCCAGCCCCGCAGGGAGGCAGGGAGAAGGCAGGAGAGTGTCCTCCCTCTCAGCACCCTGGGGCACCTCACCCCCTGCTCCCCGACACCCTCCTGCCCCTCCAGTCTCTCCCACCAGCTGCTCTCACCCGTCCGGGGCAGGATGAGGATCTCTTCGTCCTTCAGGCCCTGCTCCCTGGAGAACTTGGTGAACCTCTCCAGGCGCTCAGGACTGAGCTCCTTTGTCCGGCCTGCAGCCAATAGCAGAGTGAGAGGCAGCCCCCCCTGCACCCCCCAGTGAGGGGTCATGCTGCCCCAGGGCACGGGCAGCCCAGCAAGAGCCAGTGTCCCCACGAAGGAGGGCCCAACCCAACTGTCCCATGGGTCACCCCAGCTTGGGAGATGATGCTGCCCTTCTCCCATGGGAGAGATGCCCCACCGAGGACATCCCAGGGGATCCTAGGGGGCGGGTGGCATGGAGGTCCTGGGGCAGACATACTGTAGAGCAGCACCATGGTGGAGGAGCTGGTGCTCTTGGAGATCTGGGTGGCCACCAAGGCATACTCCTCATAGTTGGTCTCCACCACACGGATGTCGTGCTTGCTGCCCCAGCCTGCAGGGGACAGGGAGGGCATGGCTCAGCCCCAGCCACTGAGCCAGCTCCAACGCGCTCCAGTGAGGGCAGAAGCAGGGACAGGAGACAGCGGAGCCAGGCTGGGAGCTGGGGACACATCAGGGGCTGCCCCACAGGAGGATGGGCTGGGAGCTGGGCACTCACGTGGGCTGGTGTAGCTGAACTGCCCTGGCTGCTCTGTCTTGGTGTAAAGGCTGTTCCTCTTCTCGCACTGGTCACCCCTGGGGAGCACAGCACAAGGATGTCAGAGGGGCCGGGGGCGGATGCTCTATCCCACACACAGCCCCAGGTATGGCACCAGCGCCCACCACCCCAGCCTGGGATGGGGGAGCACCCCCAGTCCACCCACCCCTTCCCCATGCCTGTACTTGGGGTAGGTGGAGGTGACTTCCAGGTTCCCGTCTGCAGTGGTGGAGATGACTGTGGTGCACATCTTCATCAGGTGCTTCTTCTCCTTGAACCAGTTGGAATTGGAGGCCAGGCCGATGCTGTACCATCTCCCCATGAGCTGCACACAATCTCTGCTCAGTTGCCAGCCAGGCACAGACCCCGTCTTGCCCCTCAGCTGCCCGTCAGCCCCAGCCCAGGCCACCTCCCCCTCCCCTGCCAGCCTGCGCCCCATGGCAGGACGGCGTCCTGGGGTCCTTGTCCCCCAGGGAGCTGCTACAGCTCTTGGCATCCACAAAACCCAGCAGCCAGGAGAGCCCTGGTTTACGACGTGCCCTTCACTGTCCGGTACTCAGGGTGTTTCCTTCATCTTCAACCTAATTGTGGGGAGGCGGTGACAGGACCGCCTGGCTCTGAGATGCCATTCGTATCCATCCGGGGGCATGTCAGAACCCTTGGGCCAGCATGGCTCATCCCAGCCTGGTCCCCGGGGGCCACCAGCTCAGTGCACCCAGAGGGGAGCTGTCAGCCTTGGACATGGGCTGTGCTGGGACCAACCTGGCAGGACATGCCATTCCCTGTCCTTGCAGGACGTGCCTCCATCCCCACCCCCAGCCTCCCTGGGGTGGCTGTGTCCCCCAGGACCCCTCCAGAGGCTCCCTGGAGGAGCAGGCAGAGTGGCACCTGCCCCGGCTTGGTGCGACCCCAGGGCTGTGGGGCCAGGACCCCAAAGTGCAGCTGGGCTGGGGCTGTCCTGCACTGGGTCCCACCCATCATGGGGGGAGGAAGGGGAGTGCAAGCACCCCGAGCATGCCAGCACCCAGGGTCTGGGAGGGCAGAGGGGTGCATGGGATCCCCCAGCACAGCAGCCCTTGTTTTTTTGGGACCCTGGGTTGGGGGGGATGGGGTCTGTTTTGGGGAGGAGGGGGTCCATGGCCCATCTCCGTGCTGCCTGTGAAACTGAGCTTGCTTTTCTCAGTCTCCCCTATAAAACCCTTGTGCATCTACACCCACCCCACAGCACAGGAGATGGCCCAGCCCCACACCTACTCGGTCCTGCCTTGCAGACTGGAGCCTGGATCCTGCATCCCCTCCAAAGCCACCCAACCCAGGCCCTGGGGGCTCCCCAGTGATGGCAGGCTGCAGGTGCACTGGAGGCCCTACCCCTCCCAGTGACAAGGCCAGCCTGGCCCCAAATCCACCTGCAACACCACCTCCACACATTTTCAGGGTGAGGATCCCCCAAAACACCCCAAACCCCCACGCAGGCGATGCCGGCCGGGCTGGGTCACCTTGTCCTGCTGAAAGTTGGTTTGCACGGGAATGCTGTCCTGCGCGTGCAGTGCCCCAAGCAGGGCCAGCCCCAGGACTCCAAGCAGCGTGGCGTGCATGTCTCCCACCGAGCCGAGCCGAGCGAGAGGAGCTGGCAGAGTGCTGCAGTGCCGGAGAGTCAGGCAAGCCCCTATTTATGGTCAGGCTGTGCAGTGGCCCCAGGGGGGCCAGCCCTGCCTCCCCCCTGTGCTGTTATGCAAGCAGGAGCAGGGCCGAGCGCCGAAGCCAAAGGGCAGGCAGGGGAACCTGCAAATGTTTCCCTCCTGTTGATATGACATGTTTGCTTTGGGGTGCCAAACTGCTCCGCAGCAAAAATACAGCTTGCAGCTGGCGTGGCGGCTGTCCCTGCCCCCAGCGCTGCAGAGCCTGGAGCCAGTGCAGGCAGCTGGGGCTGCCCACAGGCACAGGCAGGGGGCCAGGGCCGGGGGCCAGGGCTTGCTGGCTGCCCTGTCCTTGCAAGATGACTCAGAGATTCAGAGAGGGGCCCAAGTGAGGCGGAGGGAATGTCAAGTGCCTGCCAGGTCCTGATCCAACCCATGGAACTTGTGGGCACCTTTGGGTGCTCCTGCAGGATGCCTGCCCTGCCCTGACCCAAGTCCCTGCATCACCTGAGGAAGCATCTCAGCTGGCCCTGCCACCCACTGGGGTGTGTCCCACCAAGGTGCAGCTCCAGTGCACCCCAATGGCGAGCTGGGGGGCTGGGGGGCAGCCTCGATGCCCAGCTCCCTGGGGACCAGCACGCAGCCAGACAGGCCCCCAGTGCTTCATCCTCCATCCATGCCACCCTGCACCCTTTGCCAAAAGGGGCTGGGAGATCTCCTCCCCCTTGGTTTGGGGTCACCAGCAGCCACTGAGCTGCCCCCCTTAATCTGGGGACACCCTGAGCACCTGCAGAGTGAGTGCTGGGGATGAACACTGGGAGTCAGCAGCAGCACCCATGGGTCTGGCACAGTTTGGGCAGGGCTGGCCATGCCGGGCAGAGCATCAGCTCCGGCAGCTCTCCCAGCGGCACGGCCCTGCCAAGGTGCTTTATGTAAGGAGCATGTTTTCACAACAGCTGTTTTTTCCCTCTGGCAGCCCACCCTGCCTGCCCGCCCCAGCACATTCCCTTCCCGTAACCCAGCTGCGAGCCCGGCCTGCCCCTGCACACCATGCGCCAGGGGCCAGGCTGGCCCCAGCTCCACGGGTTTATTAAAACAAAACAAAAGCTGAGCCGAGCAGGACTGAGCATCATGAGAGCCTGGCTGGGGCCCAGTCACCACCCTGCTGGGCTGGTGACTCAGCTGCTGTCTGAGCCCACCTTCGGGGTGCAGGGTACTGGTAGGAGCTCTCTCCATTGGGCATCACAGGCATGGAGCACCCACGGGTGTCACTGTAGTGCTGCGCTGGGGCAGGGACACAAAGCCCCCCCCTGCTGCCCCGGTGTCCCTGGCTCTCTGCCCTGCCCAGGTGGCAGGATGGGGTGCCCAGGAGGTGCCTGCTTTCCCGGCTTTCCTGGGGGTCGCAAAGCTGGGTGCAAGCTCAGGAGCATGGGGGCACATGGGGGCACACAGGGGCACCGGTGGCAGCGTGGGGCAGGCTGAGCCCGCTGCCAGGGCTGGGGCGCACAGGTGGGACAGAGGTGCCTGGGCTGTGGATCACCACGTGTCTGTGGACACAGACCCTTAGGCACAACCTGGGTGTTTGCACCCCAGAAATGGGTTCACACCAGATAAACGTGGGCTGGGCTAGTGCAGGGTGCAGGTGGGTCCTTGGGGACCAGCCCAGCTCCCCAGGGTGGGAGGGCAGGGCTCTCCCCTCGCCTCCCATCGCCCTGCCACGGCTCCACCACAGTGCAGCCACTTCTGGGGTGCAGGTGGGTGCAGAGCAGAAAGTGAGCCAGATCCATAACACCCCAACTCTGCCAGGCTCAACCAGGTGACCTGGGGGGGGTCTGCAAGAGTGGCCGGACACGACTGCCCCGCACATGGGCAGCGGGGACAGTCACTGGCTTTGGGCGAGTCACATGGCGGTCCCTTACATAAGTCCCTGATAAACATGTGTTACCAGTTTCTGCAAAGATTGCAAAACGCTGGCGCTGTGGGCAGAGGGCTGCTCCCGACCCCAGCGGTGGCGGGGTGGCTGGGGTGCCGCACCAGCCTGCTGCTGGGGACTGCTCCCTGTGCCCTCCCACCACCCAGCCTGCACTGGGGAATTGGCACCGCTCGCCCAAAACACCCCAGCCCAAGTGCATGGTGGGACAGCCCTGGCCAGGCTGGATACACAGGGGAGAGGGGTCCTGCAGCATCAACCCTGTGGCTGCAGCCCCTCTACCCTGGTTGCACATGCAGTCCAAGCCCCTGCAGCCCCCACAGCCCCCTCAGCGTGCTCAGACCATGCAAAAGACATCCCCTGCCTGGTTCTCCAGTGGGGTGCTTGGCTGTGCAGGCAGGCTTTGGGAAGCCCTCGCAGGCAGGGGTCCAACCCAGGCAGCAGCCCCTTGGGGAACAGAGTCCACAGGGCTGGGACAGGGGAACGGGGGTGTTTCACTGCCTTGGAGGCACTGGGGACCAGCAGAAACACTGCAGGGGTGAGGTTTTCTCCTTTGGGGTCCCTGAGGGATCTCCTGGCTTGTCCCAGGGGAAGGGCTGATCCTGTGCTGGTCCCCAGTGCCCCCCAAGCCTGTGCGGCCCCATGGCACCAGGCACAGTGCTTTTCCCCACACTGTGCTAGGCGTTCAGGGCTTTCTGTCACTCACCAGCCAGACTCACATGCACCACAGCACCGGAGAGTAAATTTGGAACTGCCACGATTCCTGCCTCCGTGTCCCATGGTTGGGGAGAGGACAACGGGACTGTGTGGAGGGGGCTGCACAGCCCCCCAGCACCCCCAGGGCCAGGAGCACAGTGCCAAGGCACCAGCAATCCAGGGGTGGAGGCAGCACTGGCCTTGCTGGGGCAGATCAAGGGGTGACTTGCCTGGACACAGATCCTTCTCTGAGGCATTTATTGGGGTGTCACTGGCTGCTGCAGGGCACCGGGGCACAGAGCAGAGGGGTGACACAAAGCTGCAGGTGGACAGGACAAGGACAGGCACAGCTGCCAGTACAGCTGGAGGAGCCGGGGAGAGAACTGTGGAGCTGCAGCAGGGTCTGACCAAACCCCAGCTCAGTCCTGTGTGGCCACGGGTGGCTGGATGAGGTGAGGGCTGAGCTCTGGGTACCTCCTGGCAACGCTGTCTGCACCTATGGCTTTGTTTCTGGAAGGGAAAGAGAAGTGCTGAGGGGCTGGGGAGATGTCACAGCCCAGCACCAGAGTCTGACCTCTGCCTCCCCAAGCATCAATGACAAAGTGATGGAGCTGTCCCCAGGGACCCCAGCCCTCACCCCAGGGTGTCCCTGTCCCAGGACACCCCATCCCAGACCAGCCACCACCCCAGGAAACACCAATATAGACCCCACTAAGCCCAGCCTGACCCATGTGGGGGGCGAACGGGGCTTTGCTTTGCCAGGGTGCATCTGATGCCCGTCCTGAGTGATGGTCTGCCACCTCCTCACCCCACACAAGGGCACGGAGGGACCCTATCCTGGGGGATGGTCTGGCATGGACCCCCCACGCTAGACCATCCGCCCTGCGCTCCTGGGACAGCCAGCCATGGTGTGGTGCGGGTCTGGCCCGGTGTGCTCAGCCCACAGCCAGGGCAGAGAGAACCCACGTGGTGCCCAATGTGCGGCCAAGCCTGGCACGTGGGGGGACCCAGCGCATTGCCTGGGATCTGCAACTCACCGTCGAGGATGTGAAACTCGTCTGCGGAGTCACAAAACCCTGCAAGAGAGAGAGCCCAGGTTGGTCACCCTGCCTGGGCACCTGGGACCCTCTGTCCCTGCACCCCAGGGACACTGTGGGGCACAGCCCAGTCCTTGCACCTTGCATCCTTGTCCCTGGGGTGGACGCAGCATGGGGACAGAGCCCACATGGGGCCCTACTCTGGGTGACACGGGGCCACAAGCTGCTCAAACCCATGTGGATGTGCCTCCTCCTCCCCATGCTGGAGGGGACAGACCCCAGCACCCACTGCCAGGCCCCTCCTGGGCACAGCCCTTGCCGTGGGTGCCCCCTGCTCCCAGGGGACTGTGTGCCACCCACCATATGTGGGGAAGTAGTAGGTCACATCTTCGCTCAGGCCCACAGCCCTGACATGCTGCTCAAACTTGTCCGCGACAGCATCGCTGACCTGGCTGGTCTGTCCTGCATGGGGAGGGACACACCATCAGTGGCCTCGAGCTCTGCCCCAAAGCCCCCCAGCTCCGCCCCAAAGCCCCCTGTGTCCCCTGCAGCAAAGCTCAAGGCCAAGGAGTCTTTCAGCTCAGAGAAGCTGGTTACCAGCTCCTCCTGCCCCACAGTGTCTGGGGACAAAACTCTCCATCTGGGGACCAGGACCCTCAGGGAGACCCCATCTCTGCCTCTGTGTCCTCTGGGGCTCTGGTGGGCATCCCCTGAGCCCCAGAGCATGGGCTTCCCACCCCTCTGCTGCCCCTGTCCTTCATCCGCCACAAGCCCCCGAGCACCAACCCACCGTAGAGCTTGACGGAGATGCTCCGTCCCTTCTGGTAATAGAGGATGGCGTAGCTACTGTGGTCTGTCTCACCCACCACCACGTCCACCTTGCTGCCATAGCCACGGCCTCGGAAAGACAGAGGGCAGCCCTGGTTAGTCCCAGTTAACCCTGGTTAGCCCTGGCACCGCCCAGGGGCCTTGTTTTGCCATGAGTGGGGTGCAGAAGGGGTGAAAATCAGGCCAGAGCAGGTGCAGCCCCACAAGGTGCCGTTCCCCACCAGTGGGCCCTGCCCGTGATGGCATCTGGCACTGGGACACTTTGAGACCCCAGAGGTGGAATACTGGGCAGGCACTGGGAGGGAGGACACTGGTACCAAAGCCCTGCTGGGAGCAGGAGTGGGGGGTTACAGCTCTGCGGTCCCTGCAGCCCCCTGTCACTGCAGCCCAACCTCCCTCACCCTTCAGGAGGAAGCGTCCGTGGGCCTGCGCAGGGAGGTAGCGCTGCCTGATTTCCCAGCACATCCCGTCCCTGTATGGGGAGAGGAGGAGGTTGTCAGCACAGGCTGGGAAGGATCCAGCCCAGGTCCCTGCCCACCCCACTTGCCAGGGCACACACAGGACCTGTTTTCTTGGGACTTTGTTTTCCCCCCAGGGAGATGTTGCAAAGGGATGTCCCAGAGCCCCGTGGAGACACATGGAGAGACACAGAGCCTGAAAACCTGCTGAGCCTGTCCCTCCCCCCTCCCTGCAGCTCTGAGCTTGGCTCAGCCCCTCAGACCCCCGGGGGCTGGGGGGAAGCGCCCACAGATGTGCTGAAGACCCCCCTCCCCAGCCATGCTGCCGCTGGAGTGGCCCCAAGAGACAGTCCCTGGCTGGGTGGCCGTGGAGCGACCACATGCCTGATCGGTGCCTCGGCTGACCCAGCCTGGCTGCCCCCCACCCTGCTCAGCCTGGGCAGCCCAAGCCCATCCCGGGCTGGTGGCTGTGCGGGTGGCAGGGTACTAGCCCTGCTGTGGCCAGGGCTTCTACCACAAAACGTCCCAGAGGAGATCCCACCCACACTTTGCTCTGGGGCAGCTCTCCTCCTTGGAGCCTGTGGCCGGGGCACTGGTCCTGCTCTGACCTGCCTGCAGCGTCCTTGTCTCACCCAGCGTCCCCCATCCTCACCCCAGACCAATGGCTCTGCTCTGACCTGCCTGCAGCGTCCCTGTCTCACTCAGCGTCCCCCGTCCTCATCCCAAACCACTGGCTCTGCTCTGACCTGCCTGCAGCGTCCCTGTCTCACCCAGCATCCCCCGTCCTCATCCCACACCACTGGCTCTGCTCTGACCTGCCTGCAGCGTCCCCATCCCATCCAGCATCCCCCAGCCCCATCCCCATCCCAGGGCACCAGCCCTGCTCCAACCTGCCTGCAGCATTCCTGTCCCTGCCTGCGGCCTCAGTGGCCGGCGTTACTCACAGCTTCCTGAAGGTGCTGATGGCCAGGCTCTGCCCGTCCAGGACGGTCACCGTCACCGCTGTGGCCTCCAGCCGGTGGCTGTGCTCCGCCAGGTAGTTGCAGCGGGAGGCCATGCCGACCAGGAACCACCTCCCTGTGAGCTGCATGGCACAGGGGTGGCACCATCTGCCAGGTCACCGCCACGGGGTGCCACCATCCTGCTGCCCCGAGCACCCACCACCATGAGCAACCTTCTTCTGTGCTGTCTCCGCTTGCTTGGCACTTCTGCACACAGCCTGGCCCCTTGGCGTGCCCATGGGGCACAACTGCCCTTGTTTGGAGCCAGCAGGTGTGACAGAGCAGGACAGATAGGAGCCTGGCATGGGGACAGGCTGGAGCAGCAGGGCTTGTGGGGAGGGGGTATCCGAAGCAGCCCCCCATGCCCCATACTGCCAGGGAGGCTGCGAGCAACCCAGTGCAGCCCTGGGTGTGTGGTGGGCAAGCACTCCGCTCCCATGCCCAGACCCTGTGGCCCCAGTCTGGACCCCCCAGCAGAGCCCTGAGCTCAACCCAAGCCCCAGCTGGAGGCCATGCCCAGAGCCACAGAGGGAGGTGAATCCCAAACCCAAACCCAAGAATGGCTGCACTGGCCCCGGGGGCTGAGGATGGAGGTGGCTGCAGGAGCTGGGGATCTGGCTGGACAGCAGACGGCCAGGATGGGGGTCCCTGGCGAGGCTTTGGCTGCTGCGCCTGTCTCATGGGGCAGCTCTGTGGGCAGTGCTTGGGGGCTGAGCTGGGCTTGTGCTCCTGTGACCCCCAACTGTGGTGGCTGGGGGCGCGACAGTGGGGTCAGGCTGGGGGCCAGGCTGCTGGGGGAGGTCTGGAGGGGGGGACGCTGCGGGCCAAGGGGACGCTGCGGGGTCAGACCTGGAGGGGGACACACGGGGGGACAGGCTGCAGCCCCTGCTGCCTTCCTGCAGCCCCGAGTGCAGGGCTGTGCCCCCAGACCTGATGGGGGGGACGGACAGCTGCCCACTGACCCACCCAGCCCCAGCCCTCACCTGGGGGAGGCTGAGCTCCTCCTGAGCCACCACCTTCTCCAACAGGTTTTGGGGAGGGGGCGGCCGCTGCCGTGGCCGCTGCCGCCACCCTGGCCCCTGCCCCAGCCCCTGTGGGGCCGTGAGGAGCAGGCCGAGGAGCAGGAGGGTGCCCAGGGCAGCCATGGTGCCACTCTGGCGGGGCCCACTCTGCCGGGAAGCGGCAGGGTCAGGAGGGCGGCGGGGCAGGCGGGCACCACGGCTGGCTGGAGCCGGGACAAGCAGGGGCTTCTGGGAGCTGCAGGCCGCGGTAGGCCGGGAGGGCCTGGGTCAAGGCCAGGGCAGGGGGTCCCCACGAGCTGGGCCGGACAGGGCCGCCGGGGGTGCAGCAGGGCCCGATCCCGGGCGGGGGTGGGGAGCCCCGGCAGTCCCGACCCAGCCGGTGGTGGGGCGGGGCCTATTCGGTGGGGGCGTAGTCTGATCAGGATGGCGTGGCCTGATCATATGGGGCGTGGCCTAACATCGAGGGCGTGGTCTGTTCGGGCGGGGCGGGGCGGAACAGCGCTGCAGCTGTAGGGGCGATCGTGAGCGAGCGTGCCGCGCTCGTCTAGCTGCGCCTAGCGCGCTGTGGGGAGCTCTGGGCTCGAACTCTCCGGCCTGCGGCAGAAAGCGGCACGGTGATTGGAAAGGAGGAAAAAAACACAGAGAGCGGCGGCCAGAGCGGCCCGGGAAAGCCGGAGCGGAAGTGCAGGGCGGGAACGCCGGAAGCGCTGCGTGAGGGAGGCGGGGTCAGCGGAGCTGCCNACCCCAGTTTGCTTCCAGGCGCGGCGGCAGAATGACACGATGGACGCGGGCGATGGCCCCCTCCTCCCCGACAGCGTCCTCTACGAGATCTTCCTCTACCTGGACCACGTAGACGTGCTCTCGGTAGGGCTGGTGTGCCAGCAGTGGCACGCTGTGGCCCGCGACGAGTTCCTCTGGAAGGAACTCTTCTACCGCTACTACCGCATCTCCCGGGAGGTGCCCCGGCACCCAGGTGCGCTGGCGCGGGGGGAAGGGGCTGGCGTGTCTGCCCGCAGGGCTGGCTGCCTTCCTGAACCTGTCGAGCAGGCACAGCAGTTGTGCCGGGCCGGGGGGGTACTCAGCCCCGAGGCCTCCGGCGGCCCTGGGAGGCTCTTCCCTGGGTGATGGCACCCAAAACCTCCCTGCTGTGAGCCCAGAAGGGAAAATCTTCTCCCCCTGTGCTGCTCAACCCTCTGTTCTCTGGTGTCGAGAGTGATGGAGCCACTAAACTGTATCACCTTAGCAGTCTACAGGCTTGGGTGGTGATGTGCACATGAAAGGCTCTGGGACTGCCCAAACCCTTCAGAAAGGGGCGTCAAATGGTTGAAAATGCTTTGACTTTCCCTTTCTTTCACAGAAAGGTGGTTTCTGAGCTCTCTCTAGGCAGGTGCTCTCTGGTAGCTACTGTACAGCTTGTCTGGGCACTGCTGCTGCTGAGGGAGATCCTGAGGAGATGCAGTGAGTCACTGTGCGCTGCTACATTACAGCAGAGTTGGACTGCGTGATAATCACTGATTTTCCTGATCAGGACTTCACAGCAAGCCTCTGCTTCAGGCTCTGTTCCTTTCTCATCTGGACTAGGAAGAGCTGCAAGTACACATTACCTGATCAAACTATTTCCATAAGATGTAGGCAGCAGCTGCAGCCTGGCTGTGGAGAGAGAACGTGTGTGCCTGCTGTCTGGAGAGGGAGGTGAGCGTGCGGCAGTTTAATTGTACGGTGGGCAAATGCTAAGGCAGTAGCTGACCCACTTTGCGAGGGCAGGTCAGACTTGATCTTGGCCTTGGCTTGCAGTGGGAAAATGACCCATTAACAGTTGGCATCAAATGAGCCTGGCAGGGCCTTCCCTGGGTAGAGCTGTCGGCAGTCTCTGTGGCGGCAGTCATACGATCACAGGTCTGTTCCCTGCTGAGTGTCAGGTGCTGGAAGCAGTTTGGTGTGGTCTGGAAGGGTGACCCAACACTGTCGCACAGGCCTTGGGGACCTGCTGATGACTTGCTGACTTGCTGCCAAGGTGGGTCTCTCTTGGAGTCTGAAAAGCCTGTTCCCAGTGTGCTGCAGAGGACTGGGAGGGCTGTGCTCCATCCTCTGCCCTGAGGATGTGCACGGTACTCGCAGTGGTGGCCGTGGTGGAGGGAATTGGCTTCTTGATCTTGAGCTGCAGTTGCCACAGAAGGGCAGGAAGAAACGCTGAGGATCAAGCAGCGGGAGCCTGTCTCTCTGCAGTGGGGAACACCAGTGCAAAAGGGCTCTGAGAAGAGATGAGATGTGGATGGGACGACTCGGGCTGCACGATTTCACTTGCGTAGACCCTGGGAGCTCCATGGGGTTGAGGATGTTATCTTTAGGTTTTATCTGAGGCTCTTTGGCCACGCTCCTTCACTTCCAGCCTCCTGCAGTTAGTAAACTGCTAGCTCTGTTCGTTAGCACTAATAGGGATTGAGCAGTTGGTGTAACTCAGTAACGTATTCAGGCACCTCCCAGGCACTTCTGGAGCTGTGAGGCAGCTCCATGAGGCAGCAGGGGCAGGGGGTGGCTGGCAGGCCCAGGAAGGGGCTGAAGCAGGAGTTTGGGGAATCCCCTACCAGCCTTCCTGCACTGGGCAGCTCTGTGGTTTGGGGAGTGGCATCCAGTGGGTCTTGTAAGAGGGAATGTTGGGATTGCTTGGCCAGATGGGATCTGGCCAGACTGCTTCCCAGCCAGACGGGCCAGAACAGGGAGCTTCAGAGGGGGATGAAGCCCCCTGCCTAGTGAGGAATGGTGGGATGTCCTGGCAGCAAGCTGCTCCCTGCCTGCAGGAGCAGGTGCCTCCTGGGCTGCAGCGAGTTCCCAAAAAACCTTCAGTCCTGTTCAGTGTAACTAGGGAAATTGGCCCTTATCCATATACATGTCTAATCCTCTTTGCTTCCTCGGGATTTGCTGCTGCAAGAAGTCTGTAGGCTGCCTTACTGGGCGCTTCATTAAAAATCCTCTTTATTTGTCTCTTTATTGGCTATCAGTGTGACAGTCTGCTCCAGACTCTTCTGCAGGGCGGCTCTTCTGTCCTGGCACACTGCGTCCAGCTCCCATTCTCTCTTGTTTTCTCTAGTCTCTTATCTCATGGAGACAGTTTTTTTCCTGGTCTTGTACCCTTTCTGGAACCTTCCTAATTCTCTCTTAGGCAAGATAAAGATAATCAGAGCAGAGCCCAGTACCCTGAGGAGCAGCTTCCCTCTCATCACATGGTAGATTTGTCTGTGTTGTGCTGGAGCACGTCTGCAGTTCTGATGGTTGTTTTTTTTCCTGACCAAGGCTTTTGTTAGACAGCTAACAGCTATGCCTTGGTTGTTTCTTGCAGTGGCTGTACTGGTTTAGAAAGTAGTGGTATGGTGCAGAGTTGTGTGTTTACTGGAAGAAAAGATTTTTTGTGTGTGGGAGTGGGGGAGCTACTGAGAAAAAAGTTAAGCCCTGCTAACTCAGCTGAAGCCGTAGGGATGGTGGCCCTAGCAGAGCTCCTGGCATTGCTAGCAGCAGTCAAGACTGTGCTTTATTAAAGACTGATTCTGCAGCTGCCATGTTTAGCTCAGGTCTGTCACTGCCCTCCACTTAGATTCCTGCCCCATGTCCCTGCTCGTGTGTTACAGCTGCTGTCTCCTGGTATGATGAGTTCCAGAGGCTCTACGACACCATCCCTTGCGTGGAAGTGCAGGCCCTGAAGGAGCACAATGACCAGGTTTTGCACCTCAGCTTCTCCCACTCTGGCTGTTTGTTTGCATCATGCTCCAAAGACTGTACCGTCAAGGTAAAGTGACAGCCTTCCCTGCACAATCCTTCTAGCTTTGATCTAGGGGGGCTTAGCTGCAAGAGCAGCCTTTAGGAAGTCTGTGGAGAGGAGAGGTTTGACCAGGTGTCCCTGGACTTAGGCCAGTTCCTGCAGATGCTGAGTTGTTTTTTAAAGCCACTGAACTAATGACTCTTACAAATGTAGCCTTGAGGGCTGTGGATTCCAGGTCCAGCCTGGGTGAAGGTAGCCGAGGTGCCTTCCTGGCTCTGGCTGCTTTCTAGATGCAAATCAGTCCTGTTGTGCCGTGGGTCTAACAAAGTCTGTGGAGATAATGGTCCACTGCAGAAGCTGTCTTGCATGAGTGATTGTCTTAGGAGAAATCTTTCTGAACATGCTGAAAAACCCAGCTGTGATAGTACCATTCACTGCCTGAGCACCTTCTCCACTGGCTGATTGAGAAGCAGTCCTGCATTTAGTCACTCTCCAAAGCTGTTGGCCATTTTCTGTCAGGGGAATTGACAGGGAAATCAGGACTGTGAGGCAGTTAAATAGGGTCTTCGATATTATTTCTTGTCCTGGTGAGTGCTGGCAGAACAGATAAAGTGGAACTGCTCTCAGGCTTCTCAACAGCTTCCTGACTGTTTGTCCATCTGTCTATAGATCTGGAGCAATGAGTTGGACATCTCCCTGCAGCACAGCTCCAACATGAGGCCGTACAACTGGAGCTACACACAGTTCTCCCAGTTCAACTCCGATGACTCCCTCCTCCTGGTGTCAGGTGTCTTTGTGGGGCCTCACAACTCCTCGTCAGGAGAGATTGCTGTTATCAGCATGGGTAAATACTGCCCTTGCCTTCACTGGGGCTTCCTGGGAGGTGTGAAATGATGGGTGCTGGGGTTCCCTTCCTCTTTGGGTGTGCGGTGGCCTTGACCTCTGCTTGTCCTGCCTTCCACCATCTGTGCAAAGGGGTCTCAATGGCAGTTTCATAGGGTAAACCTTCTGGATAGCCTTAACTCTGCTCAGGTCACCATGTCATCACCTAAAGACAGTTGGGCATATATTTATTCTTGCTTAACTTCTATTCTAAGTGACAGTCTGGGCAAGGCAAGAGTTATTCGCATTATCTGTTGTCTTGAAGCCACCATTTCTGAGATGAGTGGTGCTATTCCCACGCTGAGGTCTCACGTGGCTTTCTGAAGTGCATTCATCTGGGTCTGCTTCACCTCTTCTGCTGCAGTTCTGTGAAACTCACTAATCCCAACTGCGTTATCTCTCACCATCTCTGTGCTACAGTCCCACTGTGCCAAAAATCGAAGATGCTGTTAAATGCACAGCTTGCTTTCTTAGAAAGGCCCTGAGCCCCAGGCGCAGGAGTGAAGAAGTTCTGTACGTGTTTGACTTGTTCTTGGCCTTGGGGTGTCTGCTTTGGGCCATGCTCGGAAAAAGGCTGTGAGGTTACATTGCTCTCTGGTCTGGCTCCATCTGGCTGCCCTTTTATTTTGGTTTCCTTTGTGCATGCTCTCCCCACACATCTCGGTAGAAGAGAGAAATAATCTATTTTCACAGTAGTGACTGGAAGCTGGATGGTGGTTGGGCAGTGTCTGCTCAGCTTGCAGTGAAGGTGCTGCATCAGTGCCTCTCCTGCGGAGACTTGAGTCCACTTCCCATGTCTTCTGCCACGGTTTCTCCAGAGCCCTTGCCAGGAGCCATCGCCTCACGTTTGTGTTTCCCCTCACTTCCAGAGAACTTCACGCTGCTTTCCAGGGTGAGGAATAAACCCTATGATGTGTTTGGCTGCTGGCTGAATGAAACCAACTTGATATCTGGCAATCTCCATCGGATTGGGCGTATAACCTCCTGTTCTGTGCTGTGGCTGAACAACGCTTTCCAGGTGAGGTGCCTTTGTTCCAGCTCCACAGGCAGTGTAGCTTCCTGCTGGCTCCTGGGGGAGGAAAAGCTGCGGAGGAGGTGTGAGCCGGGAAGAATAGCCTAGTCCTCCTGTCCTCCCTGTTTGTCTTCTCTGACTTGCCCTCAGGATCTTGAGCTTGAGGCAACCCTTGCATGAGGTTTCTCCATGCTCGATGTTGTGGTACCCACTGCAATATTCCAACTCTACCCTCAGCTTCCATTAACTCTTGCCCCATAAATTGGGATGAGGACTTGACTGCAGTGCCCTAGAGCATGTGTTGCTCAACAGGAGAGTGGTTGAACCGCAGCAGGGTTGCTGAGATCCTTGATAGCATGAAGCTGGGCCTGGGACAGCTGCGGTCTGGCATGTATCCGAGCAATGGCTGTTCTCTCACTTGGCAGCTCAGTGCTTTGTTCCTGGGAGCCAGAGGCAGCTGAGAGGCTGAGCCCTCAGCCCTGCCTCGCTGGGCAGCAAATGTCCTTGCTGACATTTCCATGGGCCAGGTGCTGTCCCTTATGCTGTGATGAGACCTGGAGATCAGTGTATGCTGGCCTTAGACTGCTTGTTTGCTGCTTGTTCATTCTCTGGCACTTGTGCTGCTCAGATGTGTTCCTCTTCCATGTTTTGCCTCTGTCTCAACATCACAGCTGCACATCCTGGTGTTTTGTGTTCTTTAACATGAATGATTGATGCTGGCCCTCGGTGAAATCCTCTGGTAGCAGAGACCCTTCCCATAACCACATCTCTGTGCTGTGCTGACACTACAGTGTTAACTCTTACCTCTCCAAAAGGTGAGGAAGGACCTTGCCCACTTTGACAAGGGATGTTGAAGTGTGGCCACACACTGCCAGAGCAGTTAGGCAGGAAGAGACCTGCTGCTTGCATCTGGGAGCAGATAACCAGGTTGGCCCTGCTGAGGGGTATAAGTGAACTCCAGGAGCATGGAGGTCCTCTGCCTCTGCTGCTTGTAGGCCAGGGGGATGGCACTTCATGCTGCACCTGTGTTTATCGCAGAGGCCTGTTCCTGAAATCCTTGTAAAGCACCGAGCAGCACCCAGCTAATGACCTCAGGTGGGGGTGTGGCAACAAGGCTGCCCAGCCTCTGTGTTTCCCAGCTCTGCTGTCATCTGCCTGCAGGAGCTTTTTGTCTCAGTGTGGCCACCTCCAAGATAGGAAGGAGTGCAACAAAGCTGGCCAGCCTCTTGGGCTGGTTCTCATGGTCAGTGCTCCATATAGCAGTGCAAAGAGAGGTTGGTGCATGGCTGGTGTCCGCTGTGCTGGCTTAAGGTCCGGGCAGGTGGCTCTTGGTTTGAGCTGTAGGAGTGATGTGAGGTGGTTCCTGCTTACTTCTCCCTTCTGCTTGCAGGGCATAGAGTCTGAGAATGTGAATGTAGTGAAGAGACTGTTCAAAATCCAGAATCTGAATGCCAGCACTATCCGGACCGTGATGGTGGCTGACTGCAGCCGGTATGATTCCCCAGACCTGCTCCTGGACTACGAGGAGCAGCTAGCTGCTTCCTCCACCTGCCCAGTCTTTGATCTTGGCAGTGACAGCGAGGAAGAGGAGACCAAGCCCAAGCAGACTCTGGAGCCAGCAGTACAGGAATTGCCGGATGAAGGGGGTGTGACAGCAGAGGACGGGCTGCAGCAGTTCTTTGATGATATCATCGAGGGCCGTGTGAGGCCTGCCATGACTGAGACAGAGTTGGAGACAAAGGTGGCTGAGCTGTTCGTACGCAGCAGAACTAAACCGCCTGAGCTGAACCTGCTCTCCACAGACAGCAACAGCAAGACAAAATACTTAATCTTCACCACAGGATGCCTCACCTACTCCCCACACCAGATAGGTAAGGCTGTGGTCTGGGCCCAGGGCACACCAGCCTCCCTGGAGGTGTGGGCTGCAGCTATGCACTGAATTTGAATCTGGAAAAGACCTGTTCTATTTGCTGCCTGTTTGTGGAGTGAGTTGCAGTTTTGCTCAGGCTGCTGGATTCTTGATATGGGAGGCTTTTGAGATGCCCCCCATCACTGAAGGGGGTTGTACCCTGCAAGCATTGCATGAGGGTTGTTCTGTTGCTACCAGGTTTGACACATGGCCAAACAAGAAAGTTGTGGTAAAGGCTGAGCAGAAGATCAAGAAGGAACTCCTGACTTAAGGACGTCAGCCATGAGTTGCACACAAGCAGGTGCATGTGAAGGGCAGTGATTGCCCTGATAGGAGTGTGTGGAAGGGCCTCAGTGCTGTTGTCTTGTGGGAGTGGAGAGGGCATCAGGGCAAGACTAGTTTGAGCAGCTTGGAGTTCACGTATGTGTTGCTTGCGCAGTGCCCCTCAGCTCTGGGAGACTGAACCCTGCCTGCCCCTGTGCCTCGCCTGCTTCCCCCGCTGCCCGGTGTGTGATCACCCTGTATCACGTGGCCTTTCAGCCTCAGCGAGACACTTGGGCATCTCTGTTTTGGTACTGAAGAGGCTTCATGGTGGGTTATTAGCTGCCCCAGCAGGTGTTTCCATGGCAGACTGATCCCAGGCAGCTTGCTGGCACTCAGCCTCCTTGCTCAGTGGGGTACAAGGGGCTGTAGTTGCAGCACAAGCCAGGCAATGGCGCTGCCGGCGACCTTTTTCTGGGTTAGGACTTCCCTTGCTCATCCGGGGCTCTCTTGTTGAGGCACTGGGACTAGCAGAGTCTGAATTTATAGGAAATCAGTGCAGCGATGAGCAGAAGCAGGTAGTCTGGCTGTTCTTCCAAAAGCCCCTAAAGCTAGCAGAGAAGTTCAGTGGAAAAGACCAGACAGATCAGTAGAAATGTGGGGAGGGAAGGAGCCGTTTCCAGTCAAGAAGACTCTTCTGTAAAGCCAGGCAGTTTCAGTTCCTTTTGCTGCTTGCACAATTACAGCCTCGCTTTCCTGCTGCAGGGTCTTCTAACCTTTCTGTTACGTGGTCCTGCACCAGTACAGCCCAGTAAGGCAGGGAAAGACAGTTTCCAAAGCTGTAGACAACTTGGTGAAGAGTCCCTTGGTCTTTGCTCACCTAAGTTAGGAATGCAACCTGGACTGAGTGTAGCTCTGCTCTGTGCTCCTGTCCATGGCCAGGTCTGCAGACAGACGTGGTGGACCTTGGCCTGCCTCTGGATGTGTGGCGGGTGGTGTACCCTGACTCAGTCCTGTAAGCAGCGCTGCATCTTGATCTGTCAGGCTGAGCAAACGCTGCCTCACAGGCTGCGGCCTGCAGTGAGCAAAGGCAAAGCGTGGCACAGAGGCAGCACCTGCCTTTGGACTCCACCGACTTCCAGCACACCCTCCCAGGGCCGTGGGTTTTGGTGCCTTTGAACTCCAGTGACTCCCTGGCCAGCAGCCAGTGCCTGTGGCACAAATTGGCTGTTCGGAGGGATGAACCCTGGCTCAGCTCCTCTCCCAGCCATGAGTCACTGCAAAATGTTATGTTTGTCCATTGGTTTGTGTGTTGAGCTGGCCTTTGTGCATCTGCTGTCTGCCTCCAAGGAACTGGTACTTGAAAGAGCTCGCTGTTGTGTTCGTCTCTCACCAGGCTGCTGGTGGGAGCTGCGCCCCTGGCTGCTGGGCATTGGCACTGTCTTGCCTGATCAGTGGCATGCAAGTACTTCTGCAGGAGTTTCCTTTGAGTTCCTGTCTCCCTTGTGCTGGTGGCAGGCTTGAGTCATGGGCAAAGCCGCCTGTTCTGCTGGCTTGTGCGTGTGGGGGCCACGTAGCTAAGTTTGGAACTGGGAGTGTAGTGCTGTGGAAATGAGGATGAAGATGCTGGCAAGCAATGCAAGTTGGGTGAAAGAATGAAGGTCCTGTGCCGCGCAGGTTCAGATGCAGTGATGTTATGAAGGGCCCTGGACTTGAGGTGCAGTATGGTGTCACCCCTACCTTGTTGGTCTGCAGAAGAGGGCTAAAATCAAGGGTGTTAAGCAGCAATTCCCTCAGAGGGGTGATGGGATGGGCCATCTTTCAGCTCCTCTTGGACCTGCTGAGAATTAAGTCCATGTGTGCCCAAGAGCTGCTGAGGCTCATAGGAGTCCTCCAGGAAGCCTTGTGGATGGTTTGTGCTTGGGACCTCTGTCTAGAGCTGGAAGGGGAGAGGGCTCGAGTTCAAAAGCTGTGAAGTACTTGAGCCCAGCTTGCATTTAAACCCCTGTTCTTGGAGCTTTCTGGGGCTGACCCCCACCTATGCTTGAGAGTGGTAGGGAAAAGCCCTGCCACAGCCAGCATGTCTGCTGGGCCTTCTCCAGGCTGGGTATTACAGGAAATGGGTCCAGCCCAAGGATTCATTTAGGAGAAGAACCTTTCTGTAACCAGAGTGTCTCCCGGGCCAGCACCAATACAGCTTCCTTCAGAGCGTGCTGTGGGCTGGGCTTGGAGCGAGGTGTGGCTGCACCAGCTGGGTTGGCGGCCAGCACTGGGCATCTCCCTGACTGGGGTTGAACGTGACAGCGTGTCACTTAAAGGCAGCATCCTGGCCAAAAGCACCACTTGTGAGAGCTTGAAGGAGCCTGGCAGGGACAGCAGCCCTGTCCTGGTCCTCAGCCAGCGAGTCGGTTCTCCTTTCTTAGCAGCACTAAGGGAAGCCCCTTCTTGAAGCCTGGGGACTTCCACCAGCCCTGCTGTCTGCTGGCAGCAACCTGCAGAACTGCCTAATTCTGCTTTCTGTCCCCAAGGGATTAAAAGGATCCTGCCCCATCAGATGACGACTGCCGGGCCAGTGCTTGGGGAGGAGAGGCGCTCGGATGAGTTCTTTGACTCACTGGATCATGTTATCGACATCCATGGGCACATCATCGGCATGGGCCTCTCCCCTGACCACAGGTGAGCGTGGCGGGGCATCAGTGCTGGCTTCAGACACTGCAGGGGGTAGGTGACAGCTGCTTAGGGGCTTTGTGGGGTGAACAGGAGAAGAAATTACTATAGTGGATGGAGCAGGGTGCCTGTATAGGCCGCTCTGCTCTTTCACATCCCATTTATGTCCTAGTGCTGAGGGCATGTGTTACTGCCTGAGCATCTCCCCAGACCTCAGCAGGAATGCTTTCCTCCCTCTGCGCTGCTGAGCCCGGTTCAGGGTAGGGTCAGGCAAGGAGCCTTGTAAGAGTGAAGGAGCTGCCCACACCAATGTGTCGTGTTCCTGAGGCAGATCAATACACCGCCATCCTTAAAGTTGGTTTTAATGGGATTAAAGAGGCTTGACCTGGCCCCTAGGGTCCACCTTCCCAATTGTGGTAGCCCTTTTCTTTCCAAACATGGCAAGAAGTGTTTCAGCAATGTGTTCCCATGTTTCAGCCTGCATTTTAGTGAGTTGAGCTGGAGACTTGCTAAGGACTGGAGAAACTGCTCAGTCCCTGCCCTGCCTGACTGCCCTGTGCATTTACAGCTGGGGCTCCGTGAGCTTTGTCACATACAGCAAGGTGCAGGGTAACCCCTCTACTCCCCTCCCCAAGGTACCTGTATGTGAACAGCCGTGCCTGGCCTCAGGACTGTGTCATCTCTGACCCGATGCAGCCGCCCCCCATTGCTGAGGAGATCGATTTGCACGTGTTCGACCTGAAGACAATGAAGGAGGTGAAAAGAGCCCTCCGTGCGCATCGGGCCTACACGCCCAACGAGGAGTGCTTCTTCATCTTCCTGGATGTCAGCAGGGACTTCGTAGCAAGGTGATGGGGATGGGCAGAATCCTGACCCCGTGTCTGGGAGGGCCTTGGGGCCATCACTGCAGGATGGCTTGTGCAAGCAGGGCTGGTCCGCATGCTGGAAACTCCTGTGTGTTGTGAGCAGAGCAGGAAATGGGAGGTTTGTAAAGAGCAGAGGGACAGAATCAGAGGGTGCTGATAAAGGCTGTCCATCCTGGTCCTGTTGTGAAATCAGTGAGGAAAGGGGAAATTCTGGGCTGTAGCATGTTTGGCAGCAGGTGGTAAATGCCCTTCTTGGGGGCTGCAGGCAGCAGGTGCTATGGGGTGAGTTGAAGGGGCACTTCAAATAGCTTCTGGATCCTAGAGGGAGCTGGCCTGCTCAGGTTGAAGCTTATAGGTGACAGGGCTGCAGATGGAGGCTGGGGCCTCTGGCCAGGCTGGGGCACCCTCTGCATCCACCTGCATGGAAGGAAGGGGGTTGGGAGCAGCAGGTTATCAGGGCTGCTGGAGTGATGACCTTCGTGGTGTCTTGTCCACCGCAGTGGAGCAGAGGATCGCCATGGCTACATCTGGGACCGGCACTATAACATCTGCCTGGCCAAACTGCAGCACGACAATGTGGTCAACTCAGTGGCATTCAGCCCGGTGGAGCAGGAGCTGCTCCTGACAGCCAGTGACGATGCCACCATCAAGGTGTGGCGCTCCCCTCGCATGGTGCGCATCCAGCAGGCCAGGAAGCCCAGGCCCAGGAAACTGCTCTTCTCCTGGCTCGTGAACCAGAAAAGCTGAACCCAGGTACACCTGCTCCTGCAGCTTCCTCACTGCAGCCACCTCCTCTGGAGCTTGCAGAGCTTTGAGCCCTGCACAACAGACACAAGCTCTGGGCACACGAATCCCATCCGCTGAGTCAGGAGGGACCCCAGTAGCGGGAATTGCTTCCTCCTTGAAGCATCTGCTTCAAAGACAAGAAGAGGCAAGGGCCCGTTCCTGGGCCTGGCAGGCAGCAGCCTGAGCTGGTCACTGCAGGGTAGGCTCCCCACAGCTTCTCACGAAAGCTGCTACTTGGTCACAGCTCTCTCTAGGTGAGCTTTGGTTTCCGACAACAGACTGAGGTGCATCTCCAGCGTTTGTACTGTGTGAGCCTGGGATGTGGCTGACCTCTCCGAGAGCTACAGGCTGCAGAGCTCTTGGCAGAAGCCGCGGTGCAGTACTGTGCTGCCTTACTGCAGGACTCTTTTAATATAGTAGTTTTATTAATGTTTGTTTGTCCCAAACCTCCATGGGCAACTTGTCTGGCTGCTGGGTAATGCTGAATGCCTCCTCCCACGTGGTGTTGTGGCCCCAAAGGGCAGCAGGGACTGGAGGGCAGTGGGAGAAGCAGGGCTGCGGGGGCCTGGCTGACATCTTGTGTGGCCCCTAGGGACACAGCCAGCGTCCTGTCGATGCCTTCTGTTGGCAACTATGTGTTGATATTGCCAGTTTCCAAACTTGAGAGTGGGGAAGGCTGGTGGTAACGTGGTGCTGGCTTTGCCTCTGTCTTCCTCTGCTAAGTAGCACTTAAATAAGCTATGGCATTGGTAATGTATTTATTCTAGGGGATCTGCTGTCCCTTCCTAAGGGGGCAGCCGTGAGGATGGCTGGTGGGTCCTGTGGTCACCTCCCTCCCATGCTACTCAAGTTGTGGCACTTCAGGTTCTCTTGGTGTGTTCTCCATCAATAGGTGTAGGCACCCACAGGTGGCTGCAGGTATTCACCCACAGGTGATCAGGGAATGCAAACCTCCTTTGCCTGAAGTGAGAGTTGAATAAGCTTCCTTCCACCTGGGCTGACTTTCTGTGGGTACAGTTATCGGTTCCTCCTGGGGTGGAGCTGGCTCACCTGGAGCAATTATGAACTTGGTGGTGTTTATTGTGTATCTGTCTCTGAAGCATTTCTCCCTCTAGCAGGAAGTAAGAGCTCCTAATTATGCTCCTAATCTTGACTTGGCCTAGATGGCTGGGGCCGGCAGTGACCCCAGGAGCTGAAGTAGCTCCTGGGAGCTGAGCTCTGGGCTCTGTCTGGAGATGCATTCCAGCCAGGGGCTGGGGGAGGTGTTTTGGGACTCCCCTGGGAGCGTCGGGGGCATTTGTCTCTGCCACTCACAGCCTTGGGTTGCAAAAATAGACTTAACAGAGGCAAGAGATACTTTTTTGATATGCACTGATGGTGTTAACAGCTCCTGTGGCAGGAGGGTTTGTACCCTTGTTCTGCTGTGCCCCAGCAGATGCCTATGGCTTTATCCAAAACCCCTGTACTCGGGTTTTCTGTCATCATAGGACTTCCAGAAACAAGGGAGTCCTTTGTATGTGTGCAGATGGGATCTACATCCAGCTCTCTGTCCAGTCACACAGCAAAGGAACAGCCTCTAGCTTCCTCCCTCCTCTTGCCCCAAGATTGTGAAATCTCTTCTCCCTTGGCTCGGTGTAGCAGTGAGTAAGGCACTGAGGGTTTATGTTTGTACAGTTTTGCTCTTCACTATGGCATTGAATAAATATTTGCTAAAGCATCTCTGCAATGTGAGTTTGTTTTTCTGAGTGCTGTTCTTCTACTGAGGCAGAACTGGGGCCAGAAGTGTCATACTACTGTGCCTACATCTGCTGGGGCACTGCAGAAGTAGCTCATCAACTTGAAGTTAACCTGCCCTGGTCCATGGAGTGCAGGCAGAAAGCTGTGAAACAACAGGAGAAGAGGAGAGAATTGCCCAGATCTTTGCCCTCAGGGAGGAGGATGGCACAGCCCTGGGGCAGGGGAACAGCAGTTCCTGGCAGCCCTGGGAAAGCTCTGCCAAGGCTGAGCACTGCAGGCTCCACGACAGACCAGGGGCTGGAGCATCCTGGCTTCTCTGTGTCCCTCCTTAGTTTCTCATTTTTCCAAGCACTAACAGACGCTGGCCCTGTGCTGCAGCAATATCATAAGCTGGGTTCATGAGGTTCAGCTTGGATCAGGGTCCAGCTCAGCTACCTGCCAGCCTGGAGAATGACATCAGGCATCCCCCCGAGCTCCCCAGGCAGCAGTGGGGACACCCCAAGAGCTGGTAGTCAGCACAGTGCCACTGTGCAGGGAGTAGAACAGCCAACTCCCTGGGCCCTGGCTGGGTCACAGCTCATCTCCACTGACAGCATCTCTGGCCATGCCAAAGCAGAGGTGGAAGCAGATCACAAGCAGGGTGGGCTCTGCATCCACCAGGCTGGTGCTTCAGGCCTTCCTCCGCTGCAGCCTCACATCCCCTGAGCCTGCCAACAGCGGCTGCCACTCCCTGCTGAGGGTGACCACTGTCCAGCCTTGCTGCCCACCCTCCCAGCCAGAGGAACAGCACAGGAGCTAGACAGGGCCCTGGACTATTATTGCAAGGCGAGGTCAGTGGCCTGCTCCTGTGACACGCCCTTCCCATCCACCAAGGCGCACACCAGCCAGCAGCACAGAGCAACAGCACCCCTGCAGCACAGAAAACTTCCAGGAACACGGAGATCTCTGAAGAAAATCCTAGACAGCTGAGCCAAACATCCACATGAGGTGGTGCTCAGTCAGGCCAAGCCTTTGTTTTACTACAGAGCACTGAGGCTACCCACTAAACTGGTACAGCAAGAGCTGCACTGGTTTCCACTGGGAGCCCAGACAGCGGCTGTTCAGACACCCAAGTCCCTGTGGGAGATCTTCTTGTACCCCGCAGACTGTGAATGTCCACCCAAACCTCTTCTCAGGGAAGGTCTCTCTGACACCAGGGAAGAGGGTTCCCATCAGACACCTCGTTTCCACTCAGAGCAAAGGTCCCTTTTTGGGAACGGCTTTTCCCCTTCTGCTTTTTGCCCCCTCCTCACTCCGAGACCTGCCTGAAGTGCAGCACAAGAGGGGGATGCCCCACTCGGGGCTGGCTCTATGGTCACTGCTCCTGGAGGTGAGGAGGGTTAGAGGCCCGTGAGATCAACGATGGCTTTAATAAAGATGGCATCATCACGCACGTAGGAGTTCTTGGCTTCCATCACAGAGACGGGGCAGAACAGCGGGCAGCCGCTGGCAATGTTCATTTCCGTGATGGGTCGCTGGAAGGAGGAGGATGTCACATCGGGTCGGAAGGCATCGATGATGTGCTCGCGGTTGTTCTGATCCAGGAGCATCAGGGTTACCTGTGGGGAAACGTATAAATATACAAGAGCGCTTGAATAAAAAGCACATTGAAACCCAGTCTGGTGACCTGCTCACTTGAAGCCTGTGAAACGTGCAAGTACCAATGGAACCACAGCCACATCACGTGCCTACAAATCAGACAAACGCTTGTGTAGGGTCAGTGGAGAACGTCATCTCGGTGACATTCTGCAGAAGCCTTCCCACATCCTGCCCTGTCACTGGAAACTTCTGTGTGGCAGCACAGGGTTGTCAGACTGACTCTGAAAACCTACAGCTGGCTGGCATGGCATTCACTCCCACCACCAATACCCCATGCAGGTATTTAATTAAGCCGCAAGGTTGCTGTCCCCTTGCAAAAGAAGGTGGCCCCTCTCTCTGCATCAGTACTTTGCCTGCTCAGCCTTGAAGCGTTTCACAAACCTGTAACATCTAGGAACTGCAATCTGAGCTTCTGATGCCAAGGAAGCATCAGCTGCACCCCAAGTACCAAGGCCACGACAACCTTCCCTCACCCCAAATTCATGCAGAGGCTCCGCTTGCTTTCCAAACATGCTACTGTTCTCCTGCCACAGCCTCTGCCATTTCGTGCCCCTGCCCTGTATCATGCTCGGTGCTTTCAGCATGACTGGGGAATCCCCAGGGTGGCCGACATATCAAAGTCCTTCCTTCTTCTGCTTGCTAAGTAGGCCAGACCAACGGCGTCTAGCTCAAGCGGGTGCAAAACTAGAGAGTCGTGTCGCTGGGCATTAGCAGCTTTGTCCCAAACCTACCTTTTGGTTGAAGGGCCACCGCAGAAGTGCGTCATTGGGTCCTTTCATCACCACAAAGAACAGGGACAGATGGGTCCCACGCCCAGTGCCGTCCCCATTCAGGTAAACGCGCAGACACATCTTGTAGCCATACTTGCTTGTATAGAAAGCTATCAAAGAGTTGCAAAATAGACACAGTGAGCGTCAAACCCAGCAAAGCCTGGCACTGGCAGGTTCCTTTGAACTCTGAGGACTCTAAAGTTTGGATCCTGGAAGAAACCAGATCTAGGTCTTAAAATACATGTACCACAGAGGTGGTCCAGAAAGGCACCAGGTACAAACAGCAGTCAGATGCCATCTTAGACTGGCCTGGAGACAGCCCAAGGTCAGGCAGTCACAAGCCTGTGCTCTAGCTGAGACGCAGAGTGCTGCAGCACAGAGCAGGGTGCCTGCCAGCCCCTCGGACTCTCCCCACCTGCCACTGCAGGCACAAGCGCCCCAGGCAGAGCCCAAAGCTAGAGCTCTGCCCAGGAGCTGGGCGCTTCCCACTGCATCCCCCTGCAGATCCACCAGTTGTGCTGCACGTGACTGCTAAAGGAGCTGCAGTTCATGGCAATAACGCTGATGAGCAGGAACAGAACCACCCCCAAGAAAACCTGACTGGAGGGAGACCATCCTCAGTACTTACCACATCCTCTTTGTAAGCTGCCCTCTGATGAGGGCAGTGGCTCAAGAAAGTGAGCTTTGGTCTCCTGTTAGGATCCCAGCTGCTCTGCATGGCATGGGCACAGCTGGGTACGGGCTCTGGGATCTCAGGCTCTCTCCTCTCAATTCTGGGAATGCCCATGTTGTGATACCGAACCCGTGCAGGGCCACAGAAATATGTCTTGGAAGGGGACCTGCCGCAAACTGCCTTCTCACAGTGGCACGGAGCTATGTGCCTCAGGTCTGGCGAGGCTCAGCAGCCTCGGGGCAGGAGATCAGATACGGTATTTTACTGTGGGACTCGGTGCACTTTATGAACAGGCAGACTAGCACTAGCAGAGATACTGTGCACTTCCACAGGGCAAGGAGCAAAAGATCAGGGCTTTGTCACCCACTTCCCTCCTGGCACTCCCCAATTTGTTTCCTCTAGTCCTTCCTCTCCACCTGCTTCACCCAAAGGCTTTCAGGGCAGATGCCACCCTCTACTAGTCCAAGCAGCACATCCTCAGTGCCCACCTGGGGCTACTCAGCACTCCTGTAACCCTGTGAATGTAAAACCAGGCAGGGAACTGGAGGAAGGATGGCCCCAGAGCAGTGGAAGTACCCAGGAAAAGGCACCAGGTAGCCAGGGTGCTACACACCTTGTGCACCATGCCACCAGCTCAGCGCAGTGAACCAGGCACCCTGCTTCCCACCGGCCAAGCAAATGTGAAGTGCATCAGAAGCAAAGCAGGAGCCCAGCAAGCTGGCCCCTGGTATCTGACAGCCAGCAGGAGGTGGCTTTCCAGCAGGAGCTTCGCTTTGGACTGTCCTGGTTCACACCCCTGATGAAACTTTCTTGTGCGAATTTGCCTTTTTGAACTCTTACGATTTTGCCCTTTGCAAAATCCTGTCGCAGTTGTCATGTCTTCACAACATGAGCGAGTGGTAACTCTACTTCCTTCTCTTTGTTTTAACACTGATTTCATTTGGTATTTCCTCGCCTTTACATTTAAATACAAAACAAACAATTCTACTCATTTTCCTTTTTCATCCCATTTGCAACCTAGACCTCTCTCCTCCCATCTCCTTCCCAGACTGAACAGCTGAGTCTATTTATTTGCTTCACTTTCCAAGATTAAAAAACCCACCTCCACAAGAAACATTTGTTTGTCCGCCTAATTTTCTCAGCTAAAGCAGCACCAGGAATGAGGATCTCTCATCTAAACAACACAATAGAGTACTGCAGGAAACAAGGCCTTGTACTTTGCACTTGCAAGATGAAAAAAAAAAAAAAAAAAGTCCTGCCTTTTCCAGCAGCAGTCCCAGCGTTAGGCAGAGGCAACCCTCACCTTCCAATCCCTCCAGCCACATACAAGATCTTCATTAGCAGATTGCAGAGACCAACCAGCCACACAAAACACAGTTTGGTGGCCTGCAAAGTAGTTTTCCTTTGATGATGAAACAGTTTATAAAAGCCCCGAGCCCTGCCTTTTCTTCCCTGCCACCGCTGCCAGGCACAGGATGGAGACCAGCCAGCACACAGCATGGAGGAGCCACCAGCAACCACGAGCTGCAGTTCTGGGACGAACTGTGCATTCAGAGCACAGCCGAACAAAGGAACAGATGAAGACTCTTGCATTTGGAGAGGTTTCACCCCTTTCCCTCCCTTGGGCTGACTCTGATACTTATATCCCTCCACCAGCTGACTTGATTGTCCAACCTAGAAAAACAAATCCCACCCCACTGCGGGGACCCCAGCTGGCATCAGCTCATGAAGGGGCCTGAGGAGCTGTGCTGGGGCTGGGGCACAGCGAGTCAGGATGCCTGTGGCCAGAGGACAAGAGTCAGCTCTGTCCAGCACCTGCCTCCAAACTGCAGCCTCTGGAGATGTTCAGGTCGAGCAGCTCTCGAGCATGGTGCAGGAGATGGACAGGATGCAAGAATTACGGTCCTCTCGCTAAGTCAAACAAAATAGATTTGAAGCAGTTTTGTTTGTTTTGGGAAAAGGAAGGAAGTGCAGCCCTTCCCGAAGGCGACAGAGAGTGGGAGTTTTCCACGGCTGCTGCTTTTTAAAAGGAAATGCTAATTGCGTGTGCACAGTTTCAGTAGCAGTTTAGTTCCCCTCAAGAAGGGGAATCCTTTTTCTATCAGCTTTTCAAGAGAAAAAGGACTCTGAACAGCCTTCATCCAGAAAAAAGATTTAAAAATAGTTTTTAAAATTCAATTGCTTTTATCTTGTGGCCCAGCCATAGTCTGCTTTTTCACAGCACTAGGAAGTAGGCGTAAGGTACGTGCTCTAGGTTTGCATGCAGCTGTGGGCATTTTGAAAAAGCT
Organism: Balaeniceps rex; assembly: GCA_013401315.1. Taxonomy (NCBI): domain Eukaryota; kingdom Metazoa; phylum Chordata; class Aves; order Pelecaniformes; family Balaenicipitidae; genus Balaeniceps; species Balaeniceps rex. The sequence goes on from VYZW01054868.1 coordinate 44,427, forward strand.
CTCCAGCATGCTTAGATCTAAGCGATTCCTGCTCAGGCAAACACAAACTCATCTCCTCAACCATTACATTGCAAGGTGAGCTCTCCACCAAGCAATGAAACTGTGTGAAGAGATGATTTCATCTTACAGCTGCGAGCCTGGGAAGTGCTTTCATAAGGAAACAAGCCAGATCACAACCTCCTGCTCACTGTTTGAGATTTTCTTTTTTAAGAACAGGAGGAACAGTGCTGGGCTGGGGCAGTTCTGCAAGGAGAGCACCTTCCTCTAGCAGATATTAAAACTCTTCCCTAGGTATGGTTTAGGCTTTACTTAGACATTGTCTCTTGCACCGTCATGCTTTAGGCACTGAAATATATTTCTGGGGGTCTAATATATATTTCCTCCCTTCCTTAACCATTTTATTGCTGGTTTTATGGTCTCTGAGTATTTTAATTCTAACTAAAGGGTTATGCAGGGCTATTCCTGAGCTAAGAGGGATGCATTGTCTATTATGAGAAATGAAAAGGGTCTTCTGCAATCAAAAAACCACCTCTTTCAGCAGAGCAGTTTCATTTAGCCCAATACTAAAAAAAAAAAAAAATGTTCCAGGCTCCACTGGGAAAGGGGGACAGAACAGAAGTACATCTGAATGGCCAGCATCTCCCCTGATAAGGGCACTGCTACAAATCCCACACCCAGCTGAGACACAAAAGCCTTTTGCAGTTTTTCAAATTCGTTGGCAATAACCTGGAGAGAAGATCGCAGGAGAGCGGCCTGTTATCGCCTCCTGACGCTTCCTGGCAAATTCTGTTATCTTCCAGATGAAAACACCATCGTAGGTGGAAGCTTCCATGTTGCGGATCTTTTCCTCCATCTCAGCCATGGCCAGATCTTTGAGCCCAATGCTCCTTTCCAGCTGCCGGACCTGCTCAGTGGGATACACGGTGCAGCCTGGTTAGAAACACGTACTGTGAGACCCAAGAAAGCCAGCAGACACCAGCATCCCCTTCAGGATGACTCTTTAGTGAGAGAAGTTCTCCAGAACTGACAGGTGTCACAGGTCAGAGAAATTTAGCATCGTAAGCCAATTCACTTTTGAACCCTGTCATACATTGATACAACTCAGTACTTGAGCTGGAAACTTTCCCACAGCAAATGGAAAAATCCTCCCAACAAGCAGCTCCATTATGTTAGCAGCACAAAAAGCGAGGATGGGGGCGGGGGGGGACACGACCTCAGCATTGTGACAAAACTAGATTGAGAAAGAGGAGAACCTACACCCAGCCAACAAGGCCTCCACAGGGTTAGTCACTGCTAGCTAACATAGGGTCACGCCAGTTTTGGCAGCTCCCTTGCCAAGAGAGCACAGGTACGCTGCAAACTGCACAACTCCCAGCTGCCAAGACACACTCGCAGCGTCAGGAGGGACTGTGCTGGAACATACTGGTGGGGGCAGCTTCTTCACACCTCCAGACCGTGTCTGGCACAACACTGTAGCACAGCATCAATGATTACACTCTTTTGAAAGGTCTGGAAGGTGAGCAGCCCCATGGATTCAGAGAGATCCAGTGAAACGCTGGGTGCTCTGTCTCTCACTGGAAAACTTCACCTAGGAACAACATCTCGATGTCTGCATAATCTGATCACTAACAGAGATCTGAACGCTTTACTCATGTCAGTTTAATTCCCGTCTTTTCCAGGAAGCTTTTGAAGGTTAGGCACAGGCACAAACAATATCTTAGTTCTGCCTTCAGATTTGTGGAGATTCAAGGCTAGGCGGTGAAGCTTTGCTAGCTAATAACATGGAAAGGAAACTGAAAAAAGTCTGTGCTCAGAGCGCTGGAAAGCCCAAGCCAGTGGTTACACACCTTGTTACTCAGTGTTTCGATTTTCTCCTGGTCTAGCCGATGTTGCCGACTGTAAGCTTCAGCTGTTAGAGACACTCTTTCCACCTCCCGATTGAGCACGCAGACAATGTTCTCAAAGGTCACTGTTTTCCTCTCAAGGGCCTCACATCTTCCTAAGAGCTCCAGGGACCTGGAGAGCTCTGACTCTGAGCACAGAGAGTTTGCTGCCAGTAGCGGGGAGTTGGTTTGTGATGAGGAAAGGGCAGGAAGGGGCTTTAGGCCTCCAGACCCAGCCTTGAGGCTGAGCACAAAACTCAGCAACATGTAGAGATGCTCTGCCAAACACTTGCTTTCGTGTTCTAGTAGCTTTTCATTTTCCACCTACATGAAGAGAAATACATCCCCCATTCAGCAAGCTTAATCTACGTTGTTACCATCCACAGAACAAATTCCTCCTTTTGAGGTCACAACGTTAGCTTTAAATTATAAAGGGGAAAAACCAAAGAAAGATAGTTAAAAAACCTGTTGGGGGGGGGGGTGTTTTGGTTTAGAAATGCTGCAAATCACATACAATGACGATGCTTAACATTTCCCCAGCTGTACACACTGTTCTACTCTGTCTTCCTGCATTACTTCCCAAAAGGGCTCTGTCAGATGTACTTAACAGCATCAAAGGACAAAGCCTCATGTAATCCCCCCGAGGAGGGATTTGTATGAACAACACCAGTAGGAGCTAGGAAAACTAAGTCACATGGAAAAATATGGCCTGGCCCCAGTTCTGTGCTTACAGCTGAAAGCAGCATAACCACCAGAGTCTCAAAGCACTCAGGGTGTTTCTCAAGAAGGAGGAGGAGCCCTTCCACATTAAGTTCATTGTCTGGATACTCAAACTCTGGACAGCAGATGATGTTAAGCTCCATTTGCAAAGGGTTTGAAACACCACTTTGTTCAAGTATCTGAACGCAAACATCTGTAACAGCTTGGGCAACAGCAGTTTGCAGGTTAACTCTAACACTGGAACTGAAAACAAGTCCCGAGATAAACATCAACAGACGAACCCTTACCACCTCAGCACATCCGACAACCTCAAATCTGCAAGGCACTTTAGATCTGACACAAGTCTTCACATGGTCCCGAAACTAGAAAGGAAGGCAGGCAATGTTAGATCTTATGTGTCCCCAGCAGCTCCCTTTCCATCTCGCTGATGTCTAGGAAACTGAAGACGATGTCAAGAACGCCCAAGCCATTGCTAATCACGAGCTGACTAAGTGCGTGGTTAAACCTGGACACTGCCTACCACTAGGTATGACTTTCACCTGTAATATAAATATAGCCTGACACCTGGAAGGAAGTTTTATTTTTCTTTCTCTTGACAGCTAGGAGGTCTCACTTCTCACCTGCATATGCAAGAAAGAAAAAGCAACCAGCACAGGTACATGTTATGGATGCTGAGCAACAAGCTTCACTGAGAGCAAAGGAAGGGGAGGCATGAGGAACAACCCTATTTTAATTTGGTGTACTTCATGTAACCCTGGTTGGGACATGCCATAGCTTGCTATTTTTACTTTCAGCTAAGCATTATAAATCTGAGAACAGAAAGCTTCCCAGTGGTCCTGCCTGAGTATTTATAGCAATTACTGCAGGTCCACCTGTGCAAGGGAAGATGCTCTGCTGGGTCCAGCATCCCCTCGCTGGGGTACCAAAGGACACCGCACCTCGGCCACCTCTCACCTGGCAGCTGCTGTGAAGAACTGAGGCCAACAGGGGATATTTCTACAGAGAAGTGCCACTAATCCCCCAGCCGCCAAGATGACTCGTTTGGGTTCCCACATAGTGCATGATTAATGCTAACAAGCACTGGCACATTATCATCTTGTTTTTGATATACCTCTCATCATCAGATATCAGTGGTCTGTTCTGAACAACAACCATATTCCACATTTAACACCTACATCTGCTATAACAGATGTCGATTAAAACTGTTTTTAAAAGCTTCTAGATCCATCTGGCTTGCTTAATGAGTCAGGTTATCAGAGTTACAATGGCTGCAGCTCATCAACAAAAGTTTGGAGACAGATAAAAGAGGGAGTTAATGTTTAAACAAAGGATAGATCACCTATGGGAATCCTATAAGCCTAGTCTCTGCTGGGCTCCAGCTTCAGCCTGCAGACAAGCAGATCTGTATCCCAAGACCCCAGCATGAAGTCCTTCATTACGCTGGCCATTTAGAAGAACTCTTTGCTCATCTTTTTGATGCTTCTGTCCCCCCTGTCCTGCTACAAGGGCCTTTTGCAACAGTGGTACTAAAAATATTTGCCCATAGCAAGCAGGATGGTTTCACATGAAAGTGCTTTTTGAAGATGTTTCCCAAAACTTTGATTTTCAGACTTTTGAGCCTTGCCCCAGGAGCCAGCAGCATGGAGACCCTATAGACATGGATTCCATTACATGATTGTTTAGAAATAAACTAATTCAGCTGGAGATGGGCTCACTTTCCATAATTGCAGCAGTGGTTGATATAGTTGCTTTACACAGGACATAAGTACCCTTTAAACTCACAAACGTGTTTTTCCCATGGAGGCTCTGCACCCAAACATGGCGAACACACCACTCAGAGGGAGGTGGCGTTGGCAGCACTAATGCAAAACTGTAAGTGCCGATGAGCCACATTCAGTTGCACCCAACCAGTATTTTGAGCCTTATGGAAAGGTCATGTCTGTACTAACGGCTGCCACTTAATTGTTTTCCCCATTCCTCTTTGTAATGGTCTCGGTTTTCCTCCCCGCTCTGAGAACACCGGTGTCAGCCCATCAGGACGCCAAACACCACTGCGGCACACAGTTCACCGACAGTCAGATGGATACCTTCTCCCTTGGAATCTTCTTCCCACAGCCTTCGCAAGTCAGCGGAAATTCAGGGCAGACTTCATCATGAGCCTGTAAAAGAATTGACAGGAGAATACTTGGTCCTCTAAATAAAAGCTCCAATGAAGTTATATGATGAGTACAATTCAACAGGGGTAGTTTTATACTTTATTACAGAAGAGTGCTGTATTCTACCAACCTATACTCAAATCTTGGTTACACTGATAATTCTGCATGCCGACTCATTTGTGTGATCTCCAGTTACCAGAATTTTGGGTGCTATGTAGCCTCAGCCTCAATTTAAAAGCTGCTATAATTTAAAAAAAAAAAAATCAAATTATTGCTTTGATGGACAAGATAATCAACAGGAAGCTCCATTTATGGCTCTGCCAGGAAAATACACATTCAGGCAGGTTGAGTGAAGTAAGCCACTATCTCAGCAAGATAATAATTTGTATAATTTTTCCACTGTAATGATGATCAGTCAGCTGAAGTATGAACCCATAGCCTACTCACCACACGCTGGGCTGAGCTGTCTGATAGTATCTTCACATTCGAATCAGAAAACCATTTTTCAACCAGAAAGAAAAATATTTTAACTCTGTTTCATTTAATAGCCCCTGCACACAAGCACCCACCCCTGCAGCAAGAGCACACACAGTCTCTTCGGCAGCCAGCGGAGCTGAACTTATGATTAGGGCAATGTGATACTCTGTCCTCAGTGGATACCAGGGCCAGGAATACCGACTAAATTGGGAATGCTAAAACATGCCTCTGCTTTCTGCGTCCTTTCCACACTGCTTAAACCTTCTCTTTACACACTAACCAGGTGAAACAAGGTATTGTAAGTGCCATGAATATGCAGTTCAAAATTCAGATTAAAAGATAAGTGCAGAGAAGTATCCTGTCATGGTATTAACAGGAAAAAAAAAAAAAAAAACAGAAGCATTTATAAAGTAGTCATCTAAAACCAAATGCTTTGAAAACTTGTATTTGTTTTGAAATCTTTTGAAAACACTTATTCTTTATTAAAACAAGTGACTATCTTGGGGGGGAGGGGGGACACATGCCCAAACTTAAATACTATTACCACATCAGAAACTGGAAAGTGAAACCCATTAGTGGCTCAGCTTTGGCTTCTTAGTTACTCTCTCCTTTTTATACTTTAAATGAGTAATCAGACTCAAAGCCTCACTGCACTGTCCCTGGAAAAGTGACTAGCCAGCCTGCATGGTTCAGCTGGGCAGTGCTGCCTGCATGGACAGCGCTGCCTGCAGAGGTGGCAGAGGAGGCAGAGTGCCTTCCTTCATCCCACTCACTCAGAGGGGCTGAAACATTTCTTCTACCCACCTACTGCTCTCATGTTCTAGAAACACCAGATAGCATCTTCCCCACGACCCACCAAACACTGGCATAAGAACAGACGGTCTGGCTGAAGGAAGGAAACTTCACTGTAGAGACAACTATTTAAAAAGGGAGTATTTAAAACTTATGTTCTTCCGTGCCAATGTGCTAGGCGTGAAACTACCACCCCCTCTGCACTCCCCACCTCCCAGCATTTATCTTTCATCCCAACTCCATGCTACACTGTGATGTAACACCCAACATGCAGGCAGCCCTGCAAAGCGTGCCCAGCTTGCAGCACAAGAAGGGAAACCAGCCCTGCACAGCTAAGCTGAAAGTGCAACTGGTCCATACGTAAATTGTTTAAGACACCCAGAAGCATTAGCTTTAACCAGCACAGATCCAAACCTCTAGACATTTTTGTATAAACAGTTTTGGGCTCTTCTGGAATCCCCTGTTCCTTCCCCCTCTACGTGGATGTCTAAACAGAGACGGATAGTATCACCGCTGGAAGAAATCCGCCCCACCCAGGAGCCCAAGAGCAGGGGTTGGCATTCCAGCCTGATCTGCCATACTCCACTCCCCCAGGAATGGGGCAATCCTCTTGTTTACACCTTTCCCAAACCCACATCCGTGAGCTTCTGCAGCAGGGACAAGCATCTCTGACACTCCAGCATTCGCTGTGAACATTTTAGGCAGCTTTGGAAAGCCATCACTGTGAATAGGGCTAGGTGGGAGCAGAGCCACTCTCCCAAAGTGAACCTGTTGTGGAAATTAAGTCAGATGGGTGTTGGAGAGGGCGGGCGGCAATCAGAGAATTAAAGCAGAGCTGAAAGACAACGGTCTGACTCAGACCTTCAGGGCTAGTCTCCGTTTATCTCAGCATTGACTTCTCACCCACCAGCTGTAAACAAAGGCACAGACCAGCCTTCAGCATCCAACAGCAGGGGTAGAAAAATCAAATTGGGCAGAGTTAACAGCCTGCACAGCAACATCTCGCTTTTCCCACTCAATTAAAACCAATACCACTGACTGATCCACACATCAATTCCGCTCCCTAAAAATAAACAGCGAGACAATGCAGCAGCAGCAGCCTGTACATCACATGCCACCATCAGAACAGGAGATTCTCTGGGAGCCCACCTGAGAGACCAGAAAATCAAACACCACTGCTGCCTTTGGAAGGACCAGGGCAGCCTACGAGCACTCACGGGTTACCACTGTGGCCACTCAGTCCTCCAGCACCTACACGTGCTCCTCTCCAGAGCAGCGCCAGCAGGCTGCAATGGAGGTGTTGAGCCCTCCTCCCCTTGCCTGTAGGCCTGCCAGCGAACAGAGCTGCCTGTGTGCACGCCGTAACTCTCCTACCTCAATATCAGGAAAGTAGAAAAGTGATTTGCAGTACTTGCAGTTGAGGTTCCTCTCGGTGCACTTCTGCTCAGAGTGGGGCTCCTTCCCGTTACAGCAGGATCATCCCCCCACACCCCTAGCACTCAACCAGCAGGAACGGGCAGTTCCCTTCACAGCAGCTCTGCGGCAGCAAGAGCAGCACATTTCAATGCAGCCATGCAGAAAAGCGCAGGCACACACAGGGAAAAAGCTGGTTTTAATAACAGCAGCTGATCCCTGGAGGATGCAATGATCATTTCCTAAGGAATACCAGGATGAGCTGCTCCGCTGCGCCTGCATAAGTAAGACAAAAGGGAAAACTGAAGATTGCCGTTTTGCCTCTCAATGCTTTGTCAAACTTGACTTGAACTATGGAAGAGGCTGCTGCTGAAAATTATTATCCCTGTATCGTGGTGGCAGAACAGGAGGTGCACCTGCTCCCCAGATGCCCTGCTCATAACCTGCCATATCAACACAAGTCCGTTTTTATGGAGGTCTGGCAACAGTGTTGGGAAATCCATCAGTGTGACACAACGCTCCCCCTCCAGCTAAGAAGCAAGGCAGGTGGCTGAGAAGAGCAACCTTTGAGGTCACCTCAGAGGGACCTGGACAGGCTGGACCAATGGGCTGTGACCAGTTGTATGAGGTTCAACAAGGCCAAGTGCCGGGTCCTGCACTTGGGCCACAACCACCCCATGCAATGCTACAGGCTTGGGGATGAGTGGCTGGAAAGCTGCTTGGCGGAGAGGGATCTGGGGGTGTTGATCAACAGCCGACTGAATATGAGCCAGCAGTGTGCCCACACGGCCAAAAAGGCCAACGGCATCCTGGCTTGTATCAGAAATAGCGTGACCAGTAGAACCAGGGAAGTCATCCTTCCCCTGTACTCGGCACTGGTGAGGCCGCACCTCGAGTACTGTGTTCAGTTTTGGGCCCCTCAGTACAAGAAGGACATTGAGGTGCTGGAGCGTGTCCAGAGAAGGGCAACAAAGCTGGTGAAGGGTCTGGAGAGCAAGTCTTATGGGGAGCAGCTGAGGGATCTGGGGTTGTTTAGCCTGGAGAAGAGGAGGCTGAGGGGACACCTTATCGCCCTCTACAACTACCTGAAAGGAGGTTGTAGCGAGGCGGGCGTTGGTCTCTTCTCCCAAGTAGCAAGTGATAGGATGAGAGGCAATGGCCTCAAGTTGCGCCAGGGGAGGTTTAAATTAGATATTAGGAAAAACTTCTTCACGGAGAGGGTTGTCAAATTTTGGAACAGGCTGCCCAGGGAAGTGGTGGAGTCACCATCCCTGGAGGTATTTAAAAGACGGGTAGACGAGGTGCTTAGGGACATTGTTTAGTAGTGGACAGGTACGGTTGGACTCAATGATCTTAAAGGTCTTTTCCAACCAAAAGATTCTGTGATTCTGTGAAACAGAGCTCTCTGCCAGAGCCCTGCAGGAAGGTTATCACAAAGGGCAGGGCTGGCAGAGAGACGAGGCACAGCAGAACAGGCTTAGTGCGAGCTGCACACCGCAGCTCTTCTGCAAACAGTCTCCTGCAGGTTGATCTTTGAAAGTTAGCCCGTCAGTCCCCTCTGAGCATGGCAACAGCAACCATAAGCACAGACAAAGCTGAAGGGCTTGGCAGCAGGGAGGGAGCACCGAAAAGGAAGGACAATTAACAGGACGGCAGAGGAAAGCCAACCGAAGTGGCACTGGGCACATCAGAGCACTGTCAGGGCTTCAGCATTCTCCAGCCCCAGCATTGCTGTGTCCAGCACATGGCTCCTTTGGCATCTTAGCCTGGCTACAAGAAAAAGGGTGGGCCCACAGAACTGTAGAGGAAACACTGAAAATGGGTCTCCAGTGTAAAAGAGATGCCTGCCTAGGTTTCGAGGGAACCTGAATCCCTCGTGCCAAGAAGCATGAGTTGCTTTGTGCACCTCTGCCAGGGGCTCCAGAGCCTCCAAGAGAGGAACGTGGCACAAAACACAAGTATTTTGGGATGTCCTGCTCCTCTGAAGTCAACACGCCCTTCCATGCTGCGTCTCCTCCTCATCAGGGGAGTCCTAAGGCTGGTTTTAAGCCAGGCCTGGTCAAAGCTTTCCCCACACAGGTGGGCTGGGCTACCATGCACATGGTCCTTGCGCTACTGCATGGAGCCCAGCAACACAGGACCGGAAAGCAGGAACCCAGTCTGTAATTCACAGTGCCAACCAGGAATGGGAGCTTTCCGAGACCATCACATCAGCTGGTGCCAAACTGCTCCCTTTGCTGGGACACGCCGGTGACAGAGATCCGAGCAAGTCCACTTGGCATCACAAATAATTAAACCTCTAAGAAAGTGTCAAAAACAAAGATTAAGTTCCCATCAGTAACTGCTTGTGGCTTTAGTGGGCGTGCATATGGCAGCAATGGCATGGGAAGCCAGTACCGCCTTTACTCTGCTGTCCAATGCCATGGCATCCATCTGAGTTGAGGACAAAAATTGCCAGAAGAGATGTCAGGGGTTCCCAGGGGCCTTGCTCACGCCTCTTTTCAGAGCCAGCTCAAGAATTTTTGCTTTCAGTGTTCGACAGCTTTGTTCATCGGCTTTTAGGGCTGATTAGACAGACATTTGATTTGGGGTTTATTGGTAGAGGAACATCAAGGCAGCATTTCTTGCATTGAAGACAGATGTGAAAGCAAGAGCAGGTTTTGAAGGAGGTTGAAGGTACAAGAAACATTTGAAAGCAGCAGTGGGTTTTTTAAAATTTCCTAAAACAGACTCTGCCTTTCCCTGCTTGCTTTGAACCACACGAGCATGAGGTGGTGGTACACTCAAGGATGCTTTTTCCAAATCCCTCCATCATCCCAGAGGATCGATTTTCCCGGGGAGACTCTAGTCTGAAACGGAGCAGGGCAGGACCCCCAAAACATTTTAGATAAGCCCGAGTCTGAACCTGACCTGGCTCCACAGCCAGCTGGAGCCCGCGCACCACACCGTCCCTCACCTCAGATGCAGCTAGCTGCACTGCAAAACAAAAAGACGAAATCTGCTTGCCAAGGAAATTAAAAATTACAGCGTTGGACTACACCAAGTCTCCGTAATCAGCTGGTTGACACCTAAGGGAGGTTCAAAGCAATCGGGAACGCCTGATCAGAGATAACTCCGCAGGTCTTCTAGGCTACAATTAACAGTAACAGTCACGGTCGCGTGAAAAATGCCCAAGATGTGCTGCTCCCATCTAATGAGGTCACTGCTTGAGAACAACTTGTCACCAGGGAGCGAACACCAATCATACCATCACACTAATGATGCCAGGCGCTGGCACGTTTGTGGCACTGATGTGAATTCACCTCCAATAAGCTATTTCTGACAGCCGACTGCTGTCGTTAGCTGCAGGAGATGCTGCAGTGCTGACGGCTATGCTCTAAGCACACTGAAAGCACTGCCCGTGCTGACCAGGTCCCAGGATAACACCCCTGGAGAGATCTCCCTCCCTTCCAGCAGTACTTTCACCAGCAGGCAAAGCTTCACCTTAATCACTCAGATTAAAAGGGACAGCCTCAGGATGAAGCCTCTCAGTGGCCTGCCTGAGCTTCACATTAGAGAGGGTGGTGTTGATACTGGCCAAGCTCTGCGAGCTGCAGATGGTGGGCAAGGGCAAGATCGACTCCTTTGCCTCGCAGCCAGCACGGAGGTGCAGGCTGTGAACAGAAGGGCTGTCACAGCACAAGGCTGAGAACACCACTGGCACCCAGAGAAGGGGAGATGAGACAAATATTACAACTGGGACAGGTGTCTTTCACGTGCTGGAGAAGTTGAGCCTGTGGCAAGTGGCTTGATTTCAAACACAATTTCCCTAGACTGTCTGAAGACTTGGAAGTGCCCAAGGGTGTGCGTGTGATTGTGGCTTTGGCTCCTGCCAGACACTTGGAGCCCCAGGAAGAACCCCCTGGGCATGAAGCACCGCCCCACAACTCCCAACATTGTGTTCATGCTGAGGGGTTTCATCACGGCTTAGAAGGGACACATAGCACTCACCTCAGCTTCAAAGCTCACAACTTACAGCTTTTTGTTTTCTAAGGGGCAGATGCCAAGACTGTTAATTAGGTGGGCCACCACAAGAAGGCTGAGCTAGTTTTAGAAGCTAAGAGCAGACCCTCTACAGCTGGAGCTTTCCAACCCCCTCCCATGCACACTCTCTGGCACTCCCCATGGCTTACCTCCCACCACAGGCTTGGATGGGAAACTGCCTCGTGTCTGGGCAGCCAGCTACATAAACGCTACTTCGGGGACTATAAGGGAGGCCGCATTTTATTAGGGGACCTCAGCTCCACCTCTGGAAAGTAAAGGTCCTTTTGGTCACCTGCATGTGCAAGTCAGGGATCCTCCCACAAGAAAGTGATCTGGCCCTGGGGCAAATTGCTGATCTGGCCGGAACTGGCTGCAAACTCCATAACTTGGAGCCAAAACCTTCAGAAAAAGACAATAAATGCTGTACCTGATTTTAAAAGTAGCGCTGGTCGTCCTGCCACAGCATCATCAAGTGTGCTTGCTGCAGCGCTTAAAATGCTGTATCCCATGCAGACAACACTGCTATAAAACACTCGGAAGTACACTCCAGAGGCAACAGGAGCCAGGTGAAGTAGCTTCAAAGACCAGCAGCTCTGTTCTAAGCAATGTGCAAAAGCCTGAAGCTGAAGTTTTCAGCCTAAGCTGAAGATCACTCCCAAAAACTATTGGAGCATTCCTGGAATGCAGCTGGAAAGGGGGGGCATGAAACAGTGAAGCATCATGAAGCAGGAGACCCCCCTGGCTCAGGGCCCCCAGCAGCATTTTTGAAGTAGCACAGTTTTCTCTACACGAGGTGCAGCAGGGCTTCTCCAGCATCTCCCAGTAGGAACACTGGGCAAGAAGGGACTGCCCAGTTACCTTGTCCTCCGGGCCCCAGGAAGCCACATAGCCCAGAAGGGGCTGCAGACATACCCTCCAACACCATGGGCTATGGAGTAACATCACTTAAATTCCGAGTTTTGCATCTTCCACAGCCTTCCAGGCTTCAATTAAAGTGAACTCTTCAAAACCAAGGCGACAACTGACTGCAAGGAAAACACATCCTCTCCAGTTTGGATTAGGATAGGTTACCACCACAGATGACAGTCACCCATCCTCATTAGCTGAGCTCATCTGTTTTCCTAGCAACATGCCCCACCCCCCCCAACTTAGTTTAAATACTGCTGTGAGGATTAGAGTGTAAAACTTAGTTTTCCTTCCAAAACTTAGACAATTCTATTTCCTTATGTCTCATATAATTCTGTATCTCCCGAGATGAATGGGGCATAGTAAAAACCTCTGTCTGGGGTAACAAATGGAAATGCCAAGGCTGACCATGTAAACACCTCTCTGCAGCCCCCTCCTCCCATCCCAATCCTGGTGGGGGGCAAAGAAAGGGACCTGACAGTATGAAAAACATAAATAAAAGGTATATGAGAACTGAAGATATGCTGATAAAACAGAAGAGAGACATAGGCAATTGGAGGTACTGAAAAGCAAGAAAAGAAACACTCCAGTGCTGAGAAACCACAAACTCCCTCTACCTGGATATCACAGGACATGTTTTCTTGGTCTTTCCTTTTGCTCTAACGGGCTAGTTTTAGTTTCTGCAACCCTCCTCAGACTTTTCACCCGCATCTAAAGGCTCCTGCCCACAGCCTGCTTTTCTGTATGTACGTTCAGGCAGACTCATCAGGAAACCTATACATGAAAAGAGGTTACTGATTAAAAGGAAAACCCCTGCAGCCCCACCACAAACTGCTTTATCCAAATGCCACTAAATATTTACAATATTTACAAAGTCTGAAAAATGCATTTATGAACCCAGACATGTGCTAAGCACTTAAATATTTCATATGCTTCACACAGCTTTAAGCAGAAGCGCAAGTCACGTCCAAGCAGATTGCACTCTTTCAGTTTTGTATGTCCCTTTGAGACCTGAACTTTCGTCTGCCTGAACAAAAAGTGAAACTGAAATCAGTTTTATTCTTTTTTTTTTTTTTTGAAGAGCTAGAGCTTTTCAGCTGCAGAACATTTTTTTCCTTGTTTGTGCCCTGATAAGATTAGCAAACCAGAATTGACAGTATCTCTTGATTTGTAAGTGGATAACAGCCAAGTAAGTCTCTCTCAGTACGAACACACGATTTTTAAATTAGCAAACAATGAATTCGCTCTTAGGGACTTTCCATGTCCTGTCGGAAATAGCACAGCAAGGGACTTTCCATAGTGGGAGCGCTGAGCTGCTGCAGGACGTTACACACATTGCTGGCTACAGATGCAACCGTACTGCACGAGAAAAACTCTACTTTGCGGCACTAAACTAAGAAGCCTACCCGTAAGGCAGGGTTTAACATTAGTCCACAGTACCAAGAGAGACTCTGGGCTAACGCAGTCATTTGATGCCTCCTTTCATCAGCCCTCCTCAGCCACACATACCATCTCCTAAGCTCTGACTGCATAAGGACAGCCAGGCCTGATTAAATGCCACCAGCTCTTTGGCAGGCAGCTGGGAGGAGAGATACCACAAGCCAGACCTTGCCTCCTCCCACCAGTTCCCAGGAAAGAATCAGCTTTTCCCAAGAGGGCACAAAATCGCATTACACCCATTAGACTGAATGCCATCCGTAGGCAGGAGAGGCAAGCTCAAGCCCAAGACAAAACAACTAGCACTGCTCAAAATCGCCACTCCCCTTTCATTGCACAAGACTGCTCCAAGACTAACAAAAACTGTGACAGTCAAGATCAGGGCTGCAGACCTGCAGCCCAAGCACTCCGGAGCCGATCCTCTACGAAACGTACTCTGTTTTAGCAAAGCACCTAAGAGGACCTTTTGAAGATTAGGTGGAGAGTAAAAGAGAGGCACAGCATTATCAGTTCAGATGCTCTTAAACAGTTGTGCATAAGATCCTGGAGCATCACACACACATGCAGCCTTGCAAGAAGACAGATTTATCCCAGGACAGTTTGTTGCCTTTTTAAACTTCTAGTGCAAGTCCTGGCTGCACTCAAGCCTGCGTTCAAACACTTGTAAGACCACACAGGGAGGACCTTTGGCAGCTGATGATTTTTGCTGAGCCCTGCAGGAACTCCTTAACTTTTTTTTTAAACCCAGGAGAAAAAGTTTAGAAGAGGTCATCAGTGACAGCACAACCAATAGCACTGGAAACTGCTGACAAATATGATTTGGTTTAGTCTAATGGAGATGAGCTCACTTACTACAGTCACCATTTTGAACACTGCAGTGGACATCAGACTTCTAGTCACTGGTCACCAGCAGAAATTAAAGCATGGCTCAAACAATCTGCAAGCACCAACAGCACAGCTTGAACCTGGAACCTCAGTAAAACACACTGTACCCTGAAATGCAACTCCCAAACTCTCTCTGCTGCATCAGTGTGAAGCTTTTAACTTGACATTTGTTCAGTCATACATCCACACCATGAGCCATGAGGGTTTCAGAGCAGGAGAACCATTTAGTACCCTACATCCCCTCATCTTTTGGACTGAACTTTTAGCATAAAGCAGCAGAAGGTTCTAGACAGCAGGACAAGGAAGCAAAGGCATCTCTCTGTTAACAGGCTCAGCAAGTCCGGCAGAAAACTCAGGCATGATCCACAGCTGTTGTTTCTTCCTGCCATCCTGCAGCAGCATTGCAGAGAATCCAAACATTAGCCTAGATGGTTAAACCTTTTCCTGACACACATCTCAGTCACTACCAAAGCTCCACGAACCACAGGGCTACAATCTTTACCTAGGGCAAGTGTTAGAGGGAAATAAAATGTATTCCTCTTATCTCAGCCCCCGCCCCGTGGTGGTTCTTCCATTCCAAGAGGGATGACAGAACTGTCCTTCAGGAACACCAAAGCTTCACAGGTGAATATACATTAGTTCCTAACTGCCATGCATTTGAAAGATGCAAATTGCCACTGCAGAGTTGACTTGTTGGAAAGCACAGGGAAGCATGGGGTTCACTGGATCCTCAGCCAGAACACACTTCTCACGAGGCACGTTAGCCGTATACATGCTAAGGACCAAATGCCCAGGGCCACAAAAAGGAGGCCTGGACTAAAGAGCTGATGGGCTCCTTGAGAAAAGCAGGGGTGGAAAAAGCATCCTGTCCAGCAGGCTTGTGGCCCAGAACAGCTTGGAGCGACGGGTGGCTAGCCAGTGAATAATGCCCAGTCCCACTGTCCTGGTAGCTATTGAGGAAGCTGGCTGGAAACAGGATTGTGGCCAGGCCACTTTCCCCAAGCTTACGGGTCTGAAGTAGGTTTTAGGTTCACTTAACGCAGAGATCTTCACAACAGTTTCACAGCACAGCTTCTTGCCTTTTACAGCGGAAAGGAGTTGGAGATAGAGAGGGTGGTTCCCACCACAGAAGGGACAAGCTTGGTGCCTGTGATCACAAGCAAATCTGAAATTGTTTCAGTTCAGCCTGTGCCCTCAGCAGGGCACACAAACCTAACTCAGTCAAGAAATCGCTCCAGCTTACAGTGAAGTCTGGGAAGTTGGCAGCTCCCACCACCGCCAGTGTCAGCGGACAAGCAAAACCACCTGAGCCTTCCCCAAATGCAGAGGAAAAAAAGGACACAGACATCGAAAGCCTTACTTTGATCTTTACCTCGTATTCTTTAATAGTCCCCTTCCAAGTGCAGCCACTGTTAATACAGACAGCAGGCAGACTTTCCACCTCCCGACGAGCTGCGTTGTCTGGGAAAGCCTAAAATGGAAAAACCAAGCAAACCACAAAAATTACTGAGGGGTTGCAGTTTTGATCAGGTCTCTTAATTCTTTATTAAGACTTTACTAAGACTCCTCCCAGGCCAGTTGCCACATCACATCCTCAGAGGTGTGCTAATGGCAAACAAATCATTATTACAGTGTTTAAGTAGGGCACTGCTATATTAACATGACCTGGATTTTAGAAGCTGGGGAGTCCACCATTAATCATAACTCTCACTACTGAAGAAAACGTTTCCTAGGAATAAGGGATTCTCAGAACTTGCGTTTTAAACAAAAACTGCAAGTGGTATTAATGACATCAGTGAGCTTCTTTATTTTTTAAAATGCATTTTTGCTTACCGAACTTTTTTCCAAAACAGAAATTCCTTCTTCATATATTCCTTCCTGAATACAGCTGGCACACTTTTGAGGTCCAGCACTAGCAGAGAGAGAAATAATCAAACAACAAAAAGAGACCGATTTATGATTTAATGATGAAACGATTTCTGATAACTTTATAAAATCAAAGCATTTTCTTATTTTTAAAAAAATGTGTATTTTTGATGCCCATTTCTGATTCTAATTTTTTTTCTTCTCCTGATTAACCACCCTGTTCAACTTCCCTCACTTAAAGGCAAGAGCAAGACTATGAAACTTTTCTGGAAGCCAGCATGTGCTTAAATTTCTCACATTTTGGCACAACAACCATACGATGACTTTTAGGAGCAAGTTCCTTCAGTAGCTGTGAGGAAGACTGAAGGAGATGGGTGATCCATCTGGATCGCCACCTGAACAGCAAAAACAATCCGGGAGATTCTGGAAAAGGGAACTTGGAAGCAACCCCTGGAACAATAAAAGCAAGTGTGAGATCACACATTCCCTTAAAGAAGACCTGATGCTGAACCTCAACGATTAAACACAGCTCCCTCACTGAGAAGGCCCTGAAAATGAGACTTTTCTCTCCTTTTCTGCTTGAAAATGCCTTTTCAAGCATTTTGTCTTCAGACTGAAGGCACAAAAGTTACCTTATAATTTTCTTCAGACAATAGGAACAGTAGCGATGTCCACACTGAGCTTGAAACGGCCTCCTCAATATATTCTTGCAGTCGGAGCAGAGGTATTTGACCTCCAGTTTAGTTCCCAGGATCTCCTTTGCAAATCCAGGCTGGTTTAGATCCAAAGAGTCAGGCGGAGTAGAGTTTGCTGCTGCCATGTGAACAAAAAATTCTGTCTGTCTCTCTAGAACCTGAAAATAAAAATATTTTCCCTCTTTGATTATAACTGATGGTGGTAATTTTTCACATAAACTGCATTACTCACAGCATATTACAGTGGCACCCAAAACCCAACAACACAGGTAAACACACCCGATGTAAACCACAAGTCTGCCTCCACCTAGTTAAAAATACAGAAATAAATTTTACAGTTAATTTTAGAATTAAAGAGACAGTGTGGACAAACCTCACACTAAAATCCCCATCCAAGTTTATTGAAATGCAGCCTATTCAAAGAAATCAAGGCTTCTGGCCCAAAACGAGGTAAAAAACCATCCTAAAGCTGGTCAGGAATATAAATAAATCACGTCAGTCCACCTGTAGGCACTGAGTGAGGTAACCACAGCCTACCACCACTTGTTTTCACATCTGTCAGTTGTCAAAAAGGACCATAATTCTGCCCAGACCCAGCCGTTCCCGGGGAAACGCTGTGCATGTAGCAGATGCACTGGCAATGCCCACGCAGGCGTACAGGGCTCTCCAGACAGCTGGAAAACGAAGATTTGAGAGCCACAAGCAAATCAGAAAGGAGGAAAAGAATAAAATGCATTTGTTTTGACCACTTATGATGGATCTAAAGACACATCTCCCACCTTCATGCCCTGTAACTACATCCCACAGCCACCTAAAACATGTAAGGTAGCACACGCAGGTACTTCCTACAAATCATCACAGCCAAGGAAGCAACGAGGCTCACTCAGCTCCCCACACATTTTAAGTTCCGGGTAACGTCCCACTTTTACGTGTACCAGGGGTCATTAAAGCTGATAAAGCGATCCCAGAACACAGACAGCAAGGACGGCGTTAACAAAGATCCCTTTCCACAACCAAGTCCCCCACGGGAGCACGCCACAGCCCTACCAGCCTGGCTGCTGCAGGGGCCTCTGCCACCTCTGCCACCCTGGCAGGAGCTGTGCTGGCAGGCCCCGGTGTGCAACTGGGCTGAGCGTCATTATTTCTATGCTACGTATATTTAACCAGGTCTTTAATGCAAACTCAATTTTTTAGTTGCATCAAGACTGTCTGTTCCTCGCGAAGTTATTTTTACAGTCCCAGATACACGCACCTCCTGGGATGCCCAGGGGATCACAAGGGACGACGTGAGGCGGGCAGGAGGCCCGGGCATTGCCTGCCCCAGCCGCCTGCTCAGGACAGAGTGTGTAGCTGGGCCGGCTCTCCCAGGGCTCTGGAAGCCCCTACCTAGCGAGCCCCCACCGCCGCCGGCCCCGCTACAGCCACCACCCTTACGGGGAGGAACGCCTCCCAGGTTGCGAAGCGGTGGCGGAGCCTCCCTGCACCACCGTGACCCAGGGCAGAGGCCGGGGCTACCCGCGCTCCGCG
>VYZW01054869.1:1911-23963 GCA_013401315.1 Balaeniceps rex
TGTCAGGTAAAAATAAAATATCTCATGTTTTCTCTTTGAATTTCTCAAAAAACACCACCCACAACCAAAAACCCTATTTCCCTCAGCAAATGAGGTAGACTTTAATAACATTCTCAGAGCCTGGCATATTTTGGAAGAAGGCAAACGAATACAAAATTGTATCATATTTTAGAGTATCCAGTGAAAGTCTGATGCACTACTGGTTGAACAAGATGCCTATTTTTATTGAAGATTAAACTGCCCATTTTACTGAGCAAGCTGCCTTCCAGTCATTGCTGGGAGTGCCCAAGCTAGAAAAATACAGTTTAATCCCATAGAGGCAACTATGAACAGAACAGTTTATTTTATCTCTCTCTAGGCATAGACTGATTATTGTCACTTTTCAACATAAACTGGTACCGCTCATAATGGCAATGCAATAAACACAGGTTTAGTACCAGAAAAACCCCAATCCCAAAACCACAAGGTTTTCCCTATTATAGAGTTGGCTAAAGATTAGTGTTTTTTCAAGCAGAAACCTTCAGTATGAACCTTCAAATTTTTCAAGCAGAATCAAAACTCCTACATCATTTTAACACTGTCTGTTTGACACAGATCATCTTCCAGCCCCATAAGCCAGTTAATAACTCACAGGGTATCTTGTGATAGGACAGGGTACTGCTCTGCAAACTCACAGTGATTTTTCTGAAATTCCACCTGTTTATTTTTTCTTTCTAGTACAAGCCTTCTGACCATCACAAAGCATTGCATTCTTTCTGCCACCACCTCCACCTTCCCCAAGTTTGTTTCATTTTCCCGTCTTTGCAGTCCACTTCTCATTTTAATAGCCTAGTTTCTTCCAAGTTCAGTTCTGTAGGTTGAATCTTATAGTCAGAAGGACCAGTCTGCCCACCTGCAGTCTAATGATCTGAAATCAAGGTACTTAGCTATGAGCGATCTTTGACAGACAATTGGCAGTAATGTTAGATTAGCCCACCCCCCTAGTTTTCCAAAGCTGCTTAAAAATATGGCCAATAGCTACCACTAGGCCCTAGCCTAGGCTAGAAAGGCTAGACAGACAGCTTAATCATCAAAGAACTTCCTACCTCTTCTTTAAGAAAAAAAGGTGGAATGTAGATAGGAGGACACTAGCAAAGTTTGCAAGAGGATTTTTGCTACATTATCAAAATCATAGAATCATAGAATGCTTTGGGTTGGAAGGGACCTTTAGAGATCATCTAGTCCAACCCCCCTGCAGTGAGCAGGGACATCTTCAACTAGATCAGGTTGCTCAGAGCCCCGTCCAACCTGACCTTGAATGTTTCCAGGGATGGAGCCTCCACTACCTCTCTGGGCAACCTGTTCCAGTGCTTAACCACCCTCATTGTAAAGAATTTCTTCCTTATGTCTAGCCTAAATCTACCCTCCTTTAGTTTAAAACCATTACTCCTACTGTAGATTTAGCTACAGACATTCTTAATACTTTTTCATAGGAGCTATAATTTTAAATGAGTCTTACATAGGTAGCTTGTACAGGTAGCTACAGACTGTATGGGTTTTTTTTCCCAAATAGACTCTGTATTAACACAATACCAAACCAGAAGACTTCTTGAAAGTCTTTTTGACAGTGTGCAGAGAAATGCAGATTACATTAAAAGTTCTTATTTTACATTCCTGTATCTCCTCCTCGCATGTGAACACAATTAAGACAACTAACACAATTAATAAGTAGTTGTATTAATAATGCATTAGGCTTGGTTTGAAGAGCTCTTCCTACCTAAAATACAACCACAATTTTTTAGCAGTGAGGACAAGAAGAAACCTGAGAAACTGAGTACGGTCAGCCTGTTTACAGGGGTAAGTAATCAACCAAAAAAAAAAGCTTAACTAATGGTCCATGCATTTCAGTTGCTTATATTGAAAGCTATAATAAACATAAAATTTTTGAATTTGCTTCCATTAAGAGATCCCAGCTCATTACATGTGCAACACCCCAGGAGATGCTTTTTGTTCCGCTCACCTGTGTAACAGGCTGGCACACAGAGCAGCTGCTGTTACAGACCAGTAGCTGTTGGGGGGTGAGTGAAGTGTGCTGTAAAAACAACAGGAGAGAGTCACAGCAGATTTTACAATATGATTGCACTCATTTTTATACAGGTGATTTGGAAGAACACAATTTTAATTTTCTTCTTTTATATGCAGGCCACAATATTTTTGCATTTTACATAGAGCAATCATAGATAAAGGAGACATCAGGAGGTCATCTGGCCCAATGCCCTTCTCAAAGTCAAGCTAAACAACAAAGTCAGAGCAGGTTGCTCAGAGCCTTGTCCAGGCAAGTTTGGAAAATCTCCAGCAGCTGCAGTTCCACAGCCTCTCTAGGTGCCTGTTCCAGGGCTTGACTGCAATCATCTGAAGAAGTTTTCATAACGCACTAGAAGAATTTCTCTCATTACCTCTTTAGTTACCTGCCCTCTTGAGGACTTCAAATGAAACTGCACATGAACTATTTGAATTCACTTGGAAAGGAAATAACAGGGCAACTTCAGTACTATTTCAGTCTCATTGATAACTGTATTAAGATTTAACAGAGTAATTCAATTTCATGCTTAACTAGTAGCAGACTTGGGATTTATTCAGGTTTAAGTCAAGTCTACATCTAACAGAATCTTAGGTAGCTTTAGGGAAAAATTTTTTGGTTTGTAAGTAAGTGAAAATATTTCCCAAGTCTCCCAAATACCTATGGAAAACTAATGCCTCTTCACCTCCTGAAGGATAATTCCAGCATTCGAAATAAAACTTCTTCCTGCAGAGGAAGCAAGAGAAAACCACCACTGCACCAATATAGGAGCGATGACAACTAGCATTGCACTCTCCATATTC
Source organism: Balaeniceps rex (assembly GCA_013401315.1). Taxonomy (NCBI): domain Eukaryota; kingdom Metazoa; phylum Chordata; class Aves; order Pelecaniformes; family Balaenicipitidae; genus Balaeniceps; species Balaeniceps rex. The sequence goes on from VYZW01054869.1 coordinate 4,774, forward strand.
CCAGTGCTAGCACTGCATTCAGCAGAGCTCCCATCTTCCTCCCCATTTTCTGAAAACCTGTGGGGAACTATTGGTAAAAATTCACACACAGCAGAAAAGAAAAACACACATTGGTAATTCCTGCTTCCCCACACAGAGGACAAGAAGCATTAAACTGCTCTGACTCACCTGAAAGACCAGGTGCAATGCCATTCAGTTAATAGCCACAGCAAAACCCAAAGGTGCACCCTGTGGACCCTGCCTACATGCCAAAAAGCACAACTTCCATCATTTAAGGGATTATTTCACAGCCATGTCTTTCAGACCATCACTACAGGCTGGGGGAGGAAAACCCATTGATCCTCTCTTCCTCTTGGTTTGGGTGCCCCTGGAAATCATATCCCCAGACTGGTCTGAGCACTCACACCTATTTTCTGACAGCAGGGCCAGACATGTCACGCTCAAACCGGCGTCTCCCAGGACTACCCCAGGCTGGCACACTGACGTGGGTCCCTTGTAAGAGCCAGAGGATGCTGAACACATCTACTCCTTTACACATCTGCAGATATGTTTTTACTCAAGGACTCGTACTTCTTATTATGCAACAAGAAAGATACTTTTGCCCCTTTTTCTCTTTCTCTTCTTTCTTATATGGAGCATGGGGACAGGACCAAGCTGCTCTGAGCTAACTGTTCCTAGGCACTACCCTTCCAGGGAGTGAGAGGTGATTTATCACCCTCCTACAAGGAGGATAAGGTATCTCACAGTCACTATGAACTGACAGCCTGTTTAGAGGTCACTGTGGTGACGTGACAGCCCATGGCACCTGCCTCCATGCAGGTCCAAGAACTGAATTTAAGAATTTTTTTGGCTTCGGCAAGCTGACTAAAACCCAGAGTGATTATTCTCCATTTGTATACTTGTGTACAATAAATGTATGACGAAACTCTTACTCCCCTTAGTACACAATCATATTTATGGTTTTTATGACCATTGTTTCATGAGAAGTATTTGTAAAGTTAAAGTAGAAACAGTAGAGTAGGCATCATTTTTATACAGCTCTAAGTATAGTGGCCTTGAAACTGCTTACAGTGGTAAAGACCCAACAGCCCCAAGTGTGGACCTACCTAAGACACTGTAAAAGTAGAGAATTATTATAGATATTATATTCTTAGATTTTAGTTTTTTAATTGCAGTTATAGTCATAAATTTAAATTCCAATCAGACGTAGTTAAATTAAATACAAAAATTGTTTAAATGTGTTTTAAATATTTTATTATTATTCATATTTTATGAAAACCATTATTTTATTCTTAAAACAATTATTAAGAAGTTATTTGTTTATGTAACAATTTTACAATTTTATGTATTTGTATTTTCTTATTTTACTTTTTACTGCCTCCTCCTGCACTGTTGACACTGTGTGGCCACTAAATGCTACTCAAATGCATTTGCTGTAATTAGAGAAGTTTTCAGCACGGCTCTGTTTCCACTTTCAGTTTCGATACTCCAACTGGCAGGATAAACTCCTCATAGTGCTGGGCACTACCATGGCAATACTCCATGGAGCAGGTCTCCCCCTTATGATGATCATCTTTGGTGACATGACAGATAGCTTTATTACTTCAGAAAACATTACTCATCCGGGTAAGAACTGTTGTAACTCCTAGTTGGTGTCATTGAAATATGGCTTTTCTGCAATAAAAAATGAGCTTTATTTGGAAAAAATAAAGGGCAGAATAGCAGATCACTCCAAGCTGTTTATTCCCAGGGAAGCAGTTTGCTCCTGTGCTGTGGGCCAGATGTGTCACTGGTCCACTCACTACCGTGCGAAGCAGCAGGGCTTTAATTTGACCAGTTCTGTATTTCCTCTAAGCAGTCTCCTGTGCTGTTACAAACAGTTCACTAATTAACTGAAATGCCAGGTTTAAAGGAAACACTTTAGAGAATTATAATTAGGGTTAAGGAATTAAATAAATGGATGAATGAGAAATGGTGAAAGAAACCGAGAAAGGTAAAACGTGTCATGCTATGCCTTGAAATTAGAAGCTGTTCTTGAACAAAACTAAATATGTAAACTAAAATATGTAATAAAGCCCCATTTATAAAAAAAAAAAAATCAGGTGCAATAAATATATAACCCAGCACAAGAGTTACTAGATATTTCAATATTTACTAACTGCTGCGTATTTTAGAAGGATATTAAAAGTGTCCCAAAGACTATGATTATAGGTCCACTGACTTGAACAAAAAAAAAAGGCTCCTAATACAAGCCTACTTCTGTCATTTGAACAAGAAATCTTCTCATTTAAACACGAGTTTTCTTTCACTAAAGAAAGCTTTCTCTTCTTTCCCCTAGAGTAGAGAAAGTTCTTCCAAGGAATGCACATTTATTCCACTTGCGTGACTTAAATGTAAAATTCTGATCTTGAATTATAAAAAAATGTAGGTCTTAGAGAAATGTTTTAGGAGGTAAAAGATGATCCTGTGTTACATGACTTTATTTCCCCTGAGATTAGCAAATGACTTTCAGACTGATAGAAGGATGAGATTACCAGAAAAATTGCTTTTCTGCTGCTAGTTTGAGTATATAAATTATCAGACTTCAAAAAGAAGCACCAGAGAGTCCCTTTTGTCCAAATATCATCACCTTTCTCCTTTTCTTGTAAACCAGTGGAAGCCTTGCTCACATTACCTGAACGTGGAATTTCTTGAACCTCTCCAAAGACCCCCGTGCTATTTCCCACAACTTCTCCAACACCATTTTGTTCCTTGACAGAGAAGTAGACAAAGTATAGAGGGCAAAGAGCGGAACACTATATTCATATAGTTGCATGGTTCAGCCAAATGCTCTTCATTAGAGAGCATTATGCTTATTTTAATCACCTAACTCACCTGTCAAGCACTGATTTCAAAAAGAGTTAATTGCTCTCTCTGAATATTTGGACAAGAATCACTGTTACACAGAGGTATAATGCTATTCCTCAAAGCATCCCCAAAAGGGTCAAACTCTTAATGTTGCCACCTCTGTCTCATCATTTGATTGCTACGAAGCAGTATGTGCACTGGAAAGCTAATCTAGGTTTAAATCAAGTGTAAATATGAAGTGCAGTATCTAATTCTGAAAAGTTGTTACGATCACTTCTTGCTGCAGAGACAAACAAGAGCAAGGCACATTTACTCTGAAATTAAAGTGCAATATGCACATTCCAGAATTGTTCATTCCAGAATTGCTCATTCCTGATTAGCTTCACATGTAAATGAATCCTTATATAATTTAATTACACCTTTAAACTCTGGCAACAAGAATTAAATAAACATGGCCCCTGGACAATTGGAAGGAAGTGCCTAATACCGTATTCATTAATTTTCTGAACTTTACTTACTTATGAACCTATATTTGTAAAGTACTTTGGAACACTATTAGATAAGGTGAATTTTATAGCTCCAGTGCATTTTTTTTATAAATATTCATAAAATCAGCACACATTCTAGAGAAAACCTTGTATTCAAAATGTGGAATTCAGGCTAGTGATTGTAGAGTAGCTGAATTTAACTACTTTTTTACCTGTTTATTATATTACAGGTAGAATGTTCACTTCTGGCTTCAGAAAATTCTTTGCAATGTGTTGCATAGCTCCAGTTCCCTTAAACATGGTCAGGGGCTAGGTAGGGTGCTAGGTAGCTGACTGCTCTTAGACTTCATTCAGCTTTGTTGGGATAGGAGTTTACAGAATGAAATTATTATCATGTGATTTAATAAAAATAATTAACAAGCTTTTCCCTAATTTTCTCTTTAGAAAATTTTTCTTTATTGACCCATATGTCAGTGAACTTTTCTATAAAAGTTTTTTCTTACACTCTGATGGGAGAGTTGGAGGAAGAAATGACCAAGTAATAGGAAAATTGTCATTCACTTCATGGCTATTCTTTTCTTGTAATAGAGATCCCAAGCAATTGTCCTCTAAAGATTATTCTAATATTTAGCCCAAGATTAATCTTGCTATAAATATTTAATGCAACTGAAGGAATTCAGTTTTTGTTATGTCTTTAGGCTAATGCCATTGTATGAGTCAGAGGCATCTTGTATTTTCCCACTCCAATCCCAATCTGTGCCAGATGGCTCCAGCAAACCCACAACCTTTCTGCCAGAAGCTCAGAAGGAGGGTTATTCCTCCTTTTCTCGTGTGTCAGGATAGCTCGTTCTCCTCCCATGCCAGTTCTCATGCCTTTCTCTCAATATGTGCTCCCGCTCTTGCTCTTTCTCCTTGCCCACATCCTTCCCTCCTCATCCTCCCCTTGTACTCTCTGGCTCCCATTTTGCCACCAGCCGTGCTCGCCTGGCAAGCTTGGCTTCTCCTCTTCCTGCCACAACTTTGCTGTTCACCATTTTTCCTTTTCTCTGCTGCTTTCCTTCTTCTCTCTGTAGGTAACCACCATAAGAGAGTAAGGCACAGTTCCATGCATGAATGGCTGCCACTCAGCTGGTCCTGAGGGAGGTCCTGGGAGTGAGAGCTCTTGAACAAGTTGAACAAGGTTGAACAAGTGCTATGCCAGTTCTGCAAGGGTTTCTACAGAGAGTCCCCATTTCCTGCTCTTTGGCTTTCTCATTTTCATCAAACCCACAAACATTTTGACTGATGCCTAACAAATTCCCTAAAATGTTGGAACTGATCACATGCAAAGCCCCAAAATTACTTTGCTTTCTCCATAATTAAATGACACCAAATCGGTTAACAAAGTCAACTAATTACTTACAATCTCTGAACCACATCTTTTTCTATTACTTTATAAACTTTTTAAAGGACAGTACCTGGGAGACCCTAGTAGCTGTATGAAAGCTGTGGATACTGTTTTTACATAACTCCATCAGCTGGTGAAGTCTGGATCCAGTTTTATGAAAGAAAGTGAAATGAAGTTTCTTGTAACTCAGGGAACCTACTCCCTTTCTTCCTCCCCCATGCAAAACCCTCAACATCAAAAGCTTATGATAACTTCTTAGGCAAGCCATTTATTTGCTCCATGTTCTTACTGCACAGGATCACACATTAAAAATTTGTTGATAATAAGTGAAATTCTGAAAGACATCCCTTAAAGACAAACACCTTGTACTCTACCAGAAATAAATCAAAATGAGATGATTATGAAGTCATGCATGATGGAGTTTCCATTAAATTTCCAGGTTTTCAGTTTTCATTTAGTCTTTCCCACTACAAACACAGAGGAATAGCCACCTAAAGGTCACCCAAGTAATAGTAATGATTGCCATTGGGAAGGTAAACAAGTACTCCTTGGTACCCTTTTCTTGTATAAGGACAAAGAACAGACAGTGAAGTTGAGAAACACCCAATTTAAAACTGATAAAATAAATACTTTTTACATGCCCAACAAATCTGCAGAGCTCATAGTTAAAAAATATAAATTAGGCCAAGAACTTACTATGGTCATGTATTTTTAGCATTTTCTGATTGGATAAAATGGAAATAGGGACTGAGATGTAACAGTTGGTCCGATTACACTATCTCACTGACAAGCTGTATCATGTTAGTCTAATAATGTTTTTTCACAGTCTTCTAAGGTGTTAAGCACCAGTTATTTTCAGAGACAGGCTGTGGGGACACGTGTCACCATCTGAGCAGTTTGCAGGTTTATGGTTGGACGGGGGTTGTTCCTTTTTCCTCTCTGTCTACGTGTACCCTATCTCTTCTATTGTCATCCGTTGCCCTTTTCAGGTTTTCCTTCTGTTTCCACTTTTTTTAAGTCCTAGCTCCTCTTTCTTCACGTCCCTTTCTGAAATGGAAAAAAAACCTTTGGCTTTTTGTTCAACCTCAAAGAAGGGTGTTTGTTTTGTAAGAAAGCTGGGATGGCCTTCTTGAAGGGAGTACAAAATCACAGATGGCAAATTCTACTCTTGTTGCACAAATCCCATAGGATAGGGATAGGATAAAAAATTAAGAATGATTGATATAAAAATTATGTGGCTCAATCCTTGAACTGGAATCTAAACATAAACATCGGGTATATGTGTCATGCAAAAAAGCTGGCAAAATGAGAGCTATACCTTTCTTAACAATTGTTATCGAACAAATAATTCACGTTGTCATATATTTTTATTTTCTAATTAATTGTTACTAATGATATTATAAAATAACCATAATTAACAGAGATTTGAATGAAAAAACATAATTAACAGGGATTTTGACCGAAAATTAAATTCATTCCATTGCATTTTAGTATAAACTAAATGTTTGAACAAATGCGTACTTAGACATTAATTTTTTTATTTTTCCCTAGGAACGTACACATTTTATAAAACGAAACTAACATTTCTCAAAGACGACTAAACAAAACAGTTAAATGATGATAGCATGCAAACAATTAAAATTCAATGTCTCTATCTTTACTTCATTAAACTAAAGTGGATCTCCTGAAAGATAACTTACTTCTGTACATCACTTAAGTATTTTTAAAATTCCTGTCTTAAATTTCATTCATTGTAGAAAGTATTTCTAAGAGTAAATATGTCATTATAAGCTTGTTTTTTTAATCTATGTCTTCATGGATTTTGAGCTATTACTTTTTAAATTAAAAATTTGGTGTTAACTTTGTGGAAGTTGTATAATAAGTTACCAAAAGATAACAAGTGAAATTTGATTCTGGAAGTACTTAAAAAATATTCATTGTACTGAAGAAAGAAAATGGCAGCTAGCCCTGTTTGGAGTAGAACTAATTCAGTTTCCAATGTTTTGTTTCCTTTCAGATATGCATATTATTATTCTGGAATAGGAGCTGGTGTTCTTTTCGCTGCCTACATTCAAGTTTCATTTTGGAGACTGAATGCTGGCCAGCAAATAAAAAGAATCAGACAAGAATTTTTTCATGCTGTAATGAGACAAGAGATTGGATGGTTTGATGTAAATGATGTGAGCAAATCCAAGGCTAGACTTGTGAAGTATTAAATATCAGTTAATTGCCAACTGAGTATTAATTCTAATTATTGAAAATCAGCTGTAGTATTTCCCTCAAAACAATGTTATTTTATCTTATTAAACTCCTCTCTAAGCTGTGCTATTATTTATCCAGAACCTGAGATGTATATGGATCATTTAAATGGAGCCTGAGGAACAGAGATGTTGGAGAATGCTGCTTCATGTCCTGTGTGGCTGCAAACTTGTAGCTGTGTTGAATTGCAGGTGTTAGAAACATGATGGAGCACTGACAAAATGTACTGTATCCAAAGAGTTCATTTCTGTCTTTTCCTCACTTTCTTATTTGTTTGGATATAATTTGGATTTTTTCAGTGATATTTCCAAGATTAACGAATGAATAGTGGAAAAAATGGCAATGTTCTTTCAGGCAGTGGCTACCTTTTTCACTGGATTTATAGCTGGTTTTACAAAAGATTGGAAATGAACACTTGTATCTTGGCATTCAGTCCTGTTCTGGGATTCTCATCAGCTCTCTGGGCAAAGGTAGGCAAAAAGCATGAGTTTTCAATAAACTGGCAAGCTGTATCTTCTATGATCCCATTTGGTATCTATAGGACTTGAAAATGCAATCTGCCTATTAGTGAATTTAGATCTCACTCACATGCAGAAAGGTGTGAATAGGTACATGAGCACACTGAGACAGCTGAAGAAGTGCAGTGCTTCCATCACGGACGCAGCTGTCCTGCTGCAAAGTTTATGTAAGTATAACATAGACTCATATGAAAGGGTAAATAAGCAGTACCTTTGCCTTCTTCACTGGACTCCACAACTACACCAAAATAACTGAGTACTGTCAGTAAAAATAAATAAATACAGAAATGAAGTAAAATGGCACAGCTGACGTCATCAGAGGTGACTAAGTTCCAGCATGAACCTGCTGCGAATCAGGTTTCCTGTGATAAGACCCATCTGTGGGCTCTGACCCCGAGGCGAGGAGGGCATTACCCCCGTGGACAGCACAAGGACTCGGACAGACACAGCCAGGCAGCCGGCACACCGTGAACTCTGCTCCAGATCATCCCTTTGCCATTTGCTCAGCTCCCAATAACTTACTGAAAACAGCACTCGAGAAGTGAATGCAGACCACTCTGAGAGAGAAACAGACTTCATCTATAGAAATATAATTGCTTTTGGCTAGGACTTTCAAAGGAGCATCAGGGTGTTTAGTACCAACTGGCTACTGAGTTTCAGTGACACTGTCCAGCTTTGCCCTTTCAGCTAAAATGAAAATCCCAACCCTATTTAAAATGTGTAGTCCCTAATACTTCATAGCACGTAAGTACCCTGCTATAACGTCATCTGCAGCCTGCTGTGTGTTGGGAGCATGAATGTTCCCGTGCTTGTTGGGCAACTAATTGTCCTGACACAAACCAGAACTGCCTGACGGTGGTGGTGCAAGTATTCCTAAGTGTAAGGGATCTTAGTCAGCTCCTCTGGTTTTCCAAAATGATGAAAGTATAGAAGAACTGAAAATCCAACCTCATTTTTTGGCAGCAGATAACATGCATTTTTCTAGTTACTATATTTTATGTAATGCAAGCATTGTCATGATGCCCTTCATCAAATTTCTGCCTTGGAAGTCAAATGTGGATCCTTTTATAAATCTTTATAGTAAAACAAAGTAAATAGGAAATTTGGTACAATAAATTAAGAATTCTTAGACATCAGAACAACACTTGAGCTTGTTCTGGTTTTGTTAAAAGATTTTGCTTCTACACAGATAATTTCCACATTTACTAACAAAGAGCTAACTGCATATGCAAGAGCAGTAGCTGTTACAGAGGAAGTTCTGGCAGCAATTCGAACTCTGGTAGCATTTGGAGGACAGAGAAAAGAAATTGAAAAGTGAGAATAAATTTTCCATATGTTGGCTGTTTTTGTAATAGTGACTAAAGAGATTTTGAATTTTTTAAAATCTTTGCTGCTGATTTTTTTCTCTTTTCTCTACTTTTTATTAGCTTCAATAAGCATCATAAAACATGCAGAGATGCAGTCCCTTTCCCAAAGAGAATATGGTCTTACAGGCCTCATAAACCCCATGAGAACTATAAGCAAAAAAGACAGGCACGTGGCAAAAAAAGACAAGTATAGCACTAAGGTCACAAACCAAGGTTATGAACATGCATTTATTTGTATTATACTATGCAACACCGTTCTTGCTGTCTTTTTGATATTTTATCTAAAGACAATCAGCATGACTACAAACACTGGCAGGAGTTTTTCTAACTCAAAGTTCAATAGCAATTGTGTCATCCACAGAAAATGCACACCATCCCATGACCTGCTTCTCCCTTTATGCTCCAGTCGCCACTGCTGCCCGGCTCAGGAGGCTGAAAGAAGTCCTTTGGATATCTACACCTTACTTCCCAGTTCACTCCAGCATCTTTCTTTGGTTACCCAGTGCTGTTCATCACCCTCATACTTTTCATCACCTCTTTTCCCTACTCATCGTTAGAGCACTGTTTGTCAGACGCTTCCTGCCATGAGTGCACTAAATGTGATGTAGGGCTTTCCTCATGACCCAGAAGTGAGAAGGCCCTCCTATGTTACTGGGACCAGGTCCTGCTATTGTACTAAGCAAATGTATCATCTAATTCCTTTGTTAATAAGTGTAAAAGTTCCATCCTAAAACCAGGGAGGCTTTTTAACTCTGCAGCTGCAGGGAGGCTATTCTAGTGCTTGACTGTCTGAAGACTGGACATTTCTTTCCAAGAAAGTGTATGCATATTTCCTCTATATTAATTTGTTACTGTACCAGCACTGAACATTTGCTTTAGTAGTTCACTTCCATGGGTTTACTTTCCTGTGCTGTTTATAGAAATAAATTATAGACTATCTCATAGCTAGGACAAACAAATTACATTCTTTTAGTTTTCTCACACAGTATAGGTTTGCCATTTCACTGGTCATCTTTTATTTTACATAATTATGGTTCATCTACTTCTCTCATTACTACCCTCCAACATCACGTATCTAATTCTGTAAGACATTTTGGTATTCTTTTGTCCTGGTCCTCTCACTGGTCCTCTGTACCGATCCTCTCAGTTTTGTACCATCAGAAAATTTCATTATCCTGAGTATTGTTTGCATGCCCAAGTCACTAAAATAAGTAAAAACAATAAATCCCAAGACTGACTGAAGAACTGAAGAATTCATGTTGTCAACTCCCTTGGGTATCATAGTTCCCCGCTGAACACCGCTGTCTTGCTTCAAACAGTTCCTTACCTTACCATTCTTTTATTACTTCAAAACTACTGTTTAATTAATAATTTATCCTATGGTTTTAAGATAAATTGGCATTCGATGGCATTAATGAAGTCCCAATAGATTTGTTTGACTGCCTCTCACCCTTCTAGAAAAGACAGTATTAAAGAAAAGTAACTTTGCTTTCCTAACCCATGACACATTTAATTTCTTGGCATTTTGTATGATTTTATTTTATTTCTGGTTATTTCTGGTTTTATTATTTTCTTCAGATTTGTTTGCAAGCTTTATGTGCTTTTATGTTTTTGCCAGGCTACAAGCTTGTAATTTCTCAGGTTACTCTTTCTTTTGTAATACTTCAGTCCTGTGGCTCTATCCACAATTTGAAAATAATCACTAAAAGTCTTTACTACTGGACCACTGTTATGTTTGCCAGTTTATTCAATACTCTGGAATAAAGAGTCCATGATCACCATGAGAGGTACATTCCTTCCTTACTGCTTTCCCTTTCAGGTCGGATGTGGTAATTAAAATACCCTCATTCACATTGGTCATCCTGCTTCTGGCACCATGCACATTTGTGGGGTTTTTTTGTACTGAAAGTTGAAGCTGAACTACAGTTTTGTAGCTATTCCCAGTGCAATTATAACCAAAATGCTTTTTAATTTCTAAGACCCATGAAATAGAAAACCTTTGTTGCAGACCTTTTTTGTGTGTGTTTGTCTGTAATTACTTTAACTGGTTAAACCTGCAATCATTTCATCCTTGATTTTTATCTATAACCAGCTTTATCTTCATAGCCTTAAACTAATGCTAAAAAAAAGTCATTTTGTTTATTCAGTCACTATTTAAAAAAGAAAATTCTCAGCTATCACTTCCCAGAGCACATGGGTCAAACAGCTATTGCTGGCATTTGAGTCTTTAGTCCGTATTTATGATGTGTCTCTCACAGTCACACGCTTCTGACTGAATTGTTCTCTCTGTCCATGTCCAAATCCAATCTAGACTATCAGATAAAAGCACCATCCCAATAATATCTTCTACATTCATCACCAAAGAGACTTTGACATAAATTGATCCCATTTTCTCCATATCACCACTTCTCCTTTCTTTACAATGTACTGCAACACTCATGCAACAGTTATCCCATCCTCGTTACCTTTATTTCTGATCCAATACCAGTATTTTCTTTCTCCTGTTATAGATTCTTCTACTCTTTTAACGTTGCTGTACTTTCATTAATTCTCCTATACATCAGAACTGGTTTTAGAATTTATAGGAGTCTCTCCCAACTTTTACACTTTATTCCCTCAAAAAGTTTATCTTCAATCCTAGATGCCTACTGCAAGGTACTCAGATGAAGTCTGCACATTAAGAGGAGACATCTTTCAGCCAGTTCTTCCCACGGCTAGGCAGTGCTTACCTTTCTTCAGAGCGTCAGTAATATTCACTCACAGTTGGAAGATTCCACAAGATTAAAGCTGTTTAACAGGTTGTCACAGCCTTTCCACTCATCCAGGACTTGTTCCAGACAAAATTGATCATCTCCGTCTCTCACAACATGAAAGACAGTCAACACATTTTCTTCTACTCTTAACAAGATCTTTCTCAGGATTAGATTACTGTTTATAAAAATATTTTATATATCTTTGATGTATTTTATGGGAAATTTATGAATATACACAATGAAAGAAAGTAATTTCCTGTATGTTCTGGTTTTTTGTGTTTTTTCTTTCAGATACCAAAAAAAAAACTAGAAGATGCCAAAGGCATTGGTATGAAAAAGGCTATTTCAGCCAATATTTCTATGGGTATTGCTTTCCTTTTGATACATGCATCATATGCCTTGGCCTTCTGGTATGGAACCACTTTGATACTCTCCAATGATTATACAATCGGAAAAGTCTTTACAGTAAGTATTCACCAGTAGCTGAACAATGTTTATGAAAAACACTGAACTGATCCTGTATAATCTTATTGGAATATGTGACTTCAAAATTTAATTGAGGTTGAAGTTAGCTTTTCAAACTACATTTTTCACTTTTTCACCCCTGCTAACAAAACCAAAACCAGTACAGTTCTGCATACCACTGATATTTCTGTAAGTTGGGTAGCAACATAAAAATCACCTACTTCAAAGTCCCTTGTTAGAAAGCCAGCTTGAATCAATAAAAATTAGCTGCTAATTTTTTATTCAGTAACAGCAGATCTTTGCTAAAGGACTGAGGTATAACGTCCAGGAATCATGATTCATGCAAGGTGGTTGCATTCAGGAGAGAAAGACCATGCATCAGGTAGCATTCCCTTTGTAACATCTTAGCTCCTGTCTTAGACACAGTTCATTTACCTACAGTCTTTATCTACACTGATATCAAGTTGGATCTTTTGTTGGAGGGCTTAAAGTATGACAGTGTGGTTGAAGGTTTGATTCCAGTCGCAGCCTGCCTGCTAACGAGTTTACACCTGTGATAGGTCAGCAGCTGTTGAAGCCATCCTGTCCATTATGCTCAGGCACCAGGGTCTTTAACAAGACCTAAGAGTCTTTGAGGAGCAGTTCATTTAACTGTTCCCACTTGTGACCGGGTGGGTAAGTCCATTTCGTGGCCAGCAGGAGTAGGGAAGTGCTCATCCCTTTGTACTCGGCACTGGTGAGGCTGCACCTCAAATACCGTGTTCAGTTTGGGGCCCCTCACTACAAGAAAGACATTGAGTTGCTGGAGCATGTCCAGAGAAGGGCAATGAAGCTGTTGAAGGGTCTNTATGATTTTATCCATTCCAGGGAGTTGAGCCAGGCAGGTGAGTTTGTACCACCAACACCCTGCAGAAACCAGCTGGGAAGGAGCCTTACTCTCATGTCCTCAGTGAAAGCAACTGGTGGAGCAGGGAAAGCAGGAGCACCTGCAGCCAGGCTTCTGCCTTATCTGGCAAGCAGCACATGACTGCAGAGCAGGTTCTTGCACTCAGTGTTACCGTGCTCAGGCCACTGAGGTCATACTCACTGTTATCTCCTCTGGGCCACTACCAATTTACACTCTAATGTAAGCTTGATTTAATACTCAGATATGATTAGAGTGAAATGCAAATAAGCCTTTATTCCCAACATCTGAAATGGATGGCGGAGTTGCATGTATTCAGAAAAAACACCCAAACTTGAAAAATTCAGACCCGAGGCTGAAAAAAGTAGATGTGAAATTAGAGTCTGCTTTTGGTGTGACAAACAATTTCAGTTGCACACAAAGAAGTTTCCGGTTTCCTTAAATATTTGGTTCTGTTCTTGCCAGTACTACAATGGAGTAGATTACTGTGCCTTTACCTTTTGGGTTGAATTACCCTTGGCTTTATGTTATAGGAAGAAAGAAAGAGATTTTTTTCTATGTTTAATCACAAAAGTAACCGGTGGCTAATTTTTGTTCAGGTGGATTTAAAAACGTCCTTCTGTTCTCTATTGTCACTCTAAAGAAGAATCCCAGCCACCAGCACCTCACGATATTCTTCTTATGGTCCATTTGTGGAAGAAGGAAATTTGATTCCCTTTTTTCCTATTGACATTTACCTTTTGTTAAATGATTGCCGCCTGTTTAATTGCTGCTTTGATTCTAGACTTCCTCATATTGCACAGCATGCATGAAACTACTTGAAGCAATGATAGCTAATATTATCAGGTAAATGAAGTCATCTAATTAGAGTTATGAATTCCTAGCTATGTACTATGTGGTGGGGATTTTTTTCTCTTTAGGTTTTTTTTTCTATATTACTTGGAGCTTTTAGTGTTGGACAGACTGCACCAAGTATGGAGGCATTTGCCAATGCGAGAAGAGTTGCTTATGCAATCTTTAGTATTATAGACAATGTGAGTATCTTTGTCATGTCTGTCATCCAGAAGTGTTGAACATCTGACTTCTTTTCTGAATTAAATTAGCAATTGTGTGTACAATGTAATACCATAACATTTAAAAATTCTACCTAACACGATTTTGGATACAGGACAAGCATCTAAATGGCATGTGAACCAATAAATGAGGAAGATGCAAATTTCTACCAGTTGTTGTTTTATCTGGTAGTTCAGAAGACCAGGTTAAAGAAGAAAAAGAAATTATTGCAAAGCTTGCCTGAATAAATATACTTCAGTATTCATTCTTAAAAAAACCACAACCCAACAACTGAGAGAGGATTCTAGATCTTCTGTAACTATGCTCACTTTATTGATAATATTTCTTTTCAGCTATCAATAATTAAAGGACTGCCTTTACAATGACTACATCTGTACTGATTTGGCAATGTAACTTCTACTTTCAAGTCCTATATCAAACAATATTAAAATATTTGTATAATTTATAAATATTATATGAGTTATATAAATATGATATATAAAATATAACTAAACGTAGGGTTGTGTTTCCAATTTTTATTGCATCAGATTACAGTTATGAAACAATGCTGAAGTGTCTGCTGACATTTTTTACCTCTGAGATCACATCTACCTTGTAGTTCAGAGATGTTAGTGCAGCTGTTGTAATTATACCCATGTTAACTCAAGTAACTAGCTGAGATACCAGTAACAGCAGCACCATGCCTGACAAGGATTGATTTGAGCTACAATATTTACTCACAGGACTTATGGTACATACTGGCTGGCTGAGGCTGTAAACTTGCTAGTATAGTATCATAGTGACTACAATGCTATTTTAAAACTAATCTTGCGTTGTCTGAACGAGCTATATTTCTGCCTTTGGATTTTAGTGCACTATTCCTGATTCTAGACAGTTCTGGGAGGAATGAAAACAAGTGCATTAAAACCTACCTCCCTGTCTGTGTTAATATGGCACAGCTGCTGTCTCCTACAGTATACTAAAGGAAGGAGTGTAATCATGAACACAAATTACTGTTAGTATGCAATGGCTGGATGAGAATGTGTAGGTTACTCCTTCCTTTCACTGATGTTTTAGATTATTTCCTATGTTGCTTAGTTTACACCAGTGAAGGCTTAAGGCCCTGAGCATTTGCCTTGGTTACTCACCCCTGACAGCAGATCTGCCAGTGACCTGGACTGGCAGCTTCATGCATCTATGAGTAGCTGCAGTGAGTAACTGTGCAATGAAGCCTGCCATGCCTCGTTATGTGGTAACATTAATGTCTAAGATTTCAAAGCCCTGTATCATGCTAAAATGTCATTAGGAATCTAAACAATCATTTTTTTCCCTTTTCTTGACATGTTATTCTGCACAGGAATCTCAAACTGACACTGTGTCCAATGCTGGCTAGAAACCGAAACATGTTAAGGGAAATTTGGAATTCCAAAATGTTTACTTCAGTTATCCTGCTGGGCCAGATACTAAGGTATTATGCATGGAGGTGATACAGATTCAATTTAAGATAACTTGATTGTCTTAGGGAAAAACAATTGCTATAATTAAAAAAAAAAGTCCTAGAAATAATGGAAACCTTTGCTTTTATCTAGAACTGATAACACATTTTAGCCAGAGCTGGCTAGTTGACTAAATTAAGAGCCAACCTTCTAAAATAAAATCTAACTACATGAAATTTCCACTAAAAGCTAAAAGGTTGGAGATCCTTATAAGTCACAAATATAATGAAAAACTCTAATTGTAATAACACTCATTTCAACCCAGTAAAAATGTTATAGCAGTAGACTGATCTGCCAAATCATCCACCCTGTAAGTCTGGTAAGAGTATTTCTCTGAGAAAATGGCAGCAGATCCAACACCTAGTTTATTGCATTTACAATGCAAAACCTGCCCTTTTGAAGGAAGAGATTGTTTTGTTTGAGAGCTCTCACTAAGGTAAGTCTTGATGCAATTAACTGGGGAAGAGGTCTGGATGATTTCTGAAAATATGTTTATTAAGAATGTCTTAGAAAATCTTCTTTTCCAATGTGAAGGAAGTCTACTTTCACTAATCTATAAAAGTGGACCGCTTCCATTTTGTTCAGGTAGCATATGAAGACGGAGAAGAACGGGGCTTTCTTAGTCAACTTTTAAAGAAATAGACAAAAAAATATTCCAGCTGTCCGGTTTCTAAAGAGATAAATTGAAATCATTTGGCGCTTATGTTAGCTGCCATTAGAATCAATACGAAGACAATGGACTACTATTCTCAGTGAATTCTGTATCAGGTCTCTAAAATGTTTATCAGATTATCTACTATTAAAGAAGGGGTTTGGTTTTTTACTTCTTTGTCCTGATTTCGGCTGAGATAGAGTTAATTTTCTTCTTAGTAGCTGGCATAGTGCTGTGTTTTGGATGTAGTATGAAAATAATGTTGAAAACACTGATGTTTTAGTTGTTGCCAAAAAGTGCTTATACTAAGTCAAGGACACTTCAGCTTCCCATGCTCTGCCAGGTGCACAAGAAGCTGGGAGGGGGCACAGCCAGGACAGCTGACCCAAACTGGCCAAAGGGCTATTCCATACCATATGATGTCATGCTCAGTATATAAACTGTGGGGAGTTGGCTGGGGGGCAGTGATCACTGCTTGGGGACTGGCTGAGTGTCGGCCAGCAGGTGGGGAGCAATTGCATTGTGCATCCTTGTTTTATATATTCTATTTTTTTTTTTCCCTTCTCTTCCTCTGCTGTCCTATTAAAGTGGTTTTATCTCATCCCATGGGTTTTACTTTTTTTCCCCATTCTCTTCCCCACCCCACCGGGGGCCAGGAAGGGTGAGCGAGCGGCTGTGTGGTGCTTGGTTGCTGACTGGGGTTAAACTGCGACATTCTTCCTCTATTACAGAGGTCACATTTTTAGCACTTAATCTTGGTAAGAAAAAACAAAGGATGCTGCATAACAAAGGAAAACAAGAACGATGAGCAAGCCAGAGGATGCAAGGGAACATAATGTATTAATGGAAACACCATCGCATACTGCTAAGTTGTCTTTACTTACTGACAACACTAAGGTCTACGAGGGTGGTGCATAACAGAAGACCTCACTCTGCATTTCTAAACTTGTGCAGATATATGTGACATCAATGACTGGGAATTCATCCCATGTGATAGCTGCAGGAGTGCTTCACTGGCAAGGGCTGCAAAACCTGCCCAAGACACAGAGCAGGTGCTTGTGGGTGATGACTGTGCCAGGCTTGCTGTTGTCACAGCTACAGTTTAGCAGGGTTCAGACTTCCTAGGCTTCTTCACACTGCCTGTGGTGAAGGACTGTGTCACTGAGTGTTTTGGAAACACTTGTGGTTGTCTTGTAGAAGTTTGAAACTGTGGTTGGAGAAAGGGGCACAGCTGAATGGAGGCCAGAAGCAAAGAATAGCGATTGCCCGAGCTCTGGTTTGCAATCCCAGAATTCTTCTGCTTGATGAGGCAACATCAGCTTTGGATACTGAGAGTGAATCAGTTGTGCAGGCAGCACTGGACGANCTTCCTCTGCTGTCCTATTAAAGTGGTTTTATCTCATCCCATGGGTTTTACTTTTTTTCCCCATTCTCTTCCCCACCCCACCGGGGGCCAGGAAGGGTGAGCGAGCGGCTGTGTGGTGCTTGGTTGCTGACTGGGGTTAAACTGCGACATTCTTCCTCTATTACAGAGGTCACATTTTTAGCACTTAATCTTGGTAAGAAAAAACAAAGGATGCTGCATAACAAAGGAAAACAAGAACGATGAGCAAGCCAGAGGATGCAAGGGAACATAATGTATTAATGGAAACACCATCGCATACTGCTAAGTTGTCTTTACTTACTGACAACACTAAGGTCTACGAGGGTGGTGCATAACAGAAGACCTCACTCTGCATTTCTAAACTTGTGCAGATATATGTGACATCAATGACTGGGAATTCATCCCATGTGATAGCTGCAGGAGTGCTTCACTGGCAAGGGCTGCAAAACCTGCCCAAGACACAGAGCAGGTGCTTGTGGGTGATGACTGTGCCAGGCTTGCTGTTGTCACAGCTACAGTTTAGCAGGGTTCAGACTTCCTAGGCTTCTTCACACTGCCTGTGGTGAAGGACTGTGTCACTGAGTGTTTTGGAAACACTTGTGGTTGTCTTGTAGAAGTTTGAAACTGTGGTTGGAGAAAGGGGCACAGCTGAATGGAGGCCAGAAGCAAAGAATAGCGATTGCCCGAGCTCTGGTTTGCAATCCCAGAATTCTTCTGCTTGATGAGGCAACATCAGCTTTGGATACTGAGAGTGAATCAGTTGTGCAGGCAGCACTGGACGAGGTCAGTATTGCTCATTCATTTAAAGAGCTGCAAGAAAGAGAGACCCCTAAAATGTCTAAGGTAAGCCTGAATTTGGCAAATACTCTATGTTCATAAAAAGATTGGGAACTCTAAATGGGGATGAATAATGAGATGGTTTAAAAAATAAATAGATTAACAGTCTGTTTTGAAATTTGCCAGCACTAGCTCTATCAGGTCAGGCAGACTTCCCAGTGGTGAAGTGTTTTTGTAAGTGCCCATTGAATTCAGTTAATGATGTTATGGGTAGGAGTGAACTGCAGCAGACTTTCGCAAACAAGCTTTAGTCTTTGGAGCAGTGGAGAGTTCAACACAGGCTGAGCGCTAAGTATTCCTAAGCAGGTTTGGGGATCCATGTGGGCTATGCTCTTAGTAACACCCAGCAAAGTAATTCAAAAGCAACTCGGGTGTGTCTTCAAGAGCAGCTGCTACACGTTGACTGCTGTCTAGACATAACTTATAAGCCACTTACACAATTGAAAACAATAGCCAATCCTGTATTTTCTCTTGTCTTTTCTAAGCAAGTATATGCACCATTTACAAAATAGTTCCACCTATTCCTCAGGCTGAATCAATCATATTCTTTGTTTTTTTCCTCCCTCTGTTTCTCTCTCTCACTATGCATCTATGCTTATCCTCTGGGTGAGCACAAATTACCTCCATTGCATAAACATTTTCAGCAATGATCACAGTTTGTCTATGGACAATATCTTCAGAAAGCATTTTGTCTTCCTATGCTATTCTGTCTCAGGTGAAGTACCTTACTCTACCCACTTGTGGTTTAACCCCAGCCAGCAACTAAGCCCCACACAGGCA
>VYZW01054870.1:3148-18961 GCA_013401315.1 Balaeniceps rex
TTTGGATAAGAAATAAATTGAAAAATGGGGAACAGAGATTGTGAGCAAATAGTGATTTTTTTACTTTGGAGGAAGGTCACTGGCAGTGGGAGGGCTCTGTGCTAGGATATGTGTGTTCATAGATCAGCTGGAAAAGTAGGTTAGCAGTGAGATGACAAGATCTGGTAAAAAGTTTTTCGGGGTAGGTAAAATGAAGACTGAAACCAAAGAATTGCAGAAGGACATTAGGAAACAATATGAATGGGCAATAAAATGGCAGATTAAATTTAGTGTAAGGCACACTCAGAGAAATAACCCTGTCTTCAGAGAGAAAGACTCTGCTGGTCACTGTCATTAGGGGGTGATACCTGAAAAGTGTGGTAAGAAGTGGTTCTTCCCACGATTGTTTACCTGTTCAATGCCTTCACAAAAGATGTTGGAGAGATGCAAAATTTTATGTGGGCTCAAGGGGTGACTGTACAAAATCTTGGAATGAGAGATCAGTGTGGGTGACTAAATAGACAAACTGCAACATGCTCAGGAAATTTGAACCAAAACTGGTCAGAGGACAGGAAGAAATAATAGAGTAAAGCATTACATAGTTTTGCTCTGCTCTTACTCTTCCCTAGATACCTGCTTATGGCTACTATTGGAGGCAGAATAGGCTAGACAAATCCCTCAGTCTGATCCAGAAGGGCTGTGCTTTTGATATTATTTTGACTTTTGGAAGATACTTGAACACTTCAATAGAATAATTCAAGACAGCTTTATTNCTCTTGTGTTAAAATTCCTTTTCTTTCCTCCCACCAACTTTCAGAAAAAAAGTCTTGTTGGCAATAGCTGGAATATCTGAAAATTAAGAAAAACAAGAAATAGTAGCAGTTTGTTTTCTGAGGAAGTATGGCATTCCCAGTTAAGTCTTCTTTGTAAGAGGAGCTGTTTTCTATCTTAATTCTGGAGTATCTATTACACTTAACAAAGTAGAACCAAGTATATTATTTTTCATTGTGCTTACTAAGCTTGAAAACTAGAATCTAGATTACGTTTTCTATAGCACTTGAACTAGCAGAGCACTCTGTACTTGATTATTATTCAGGTCTAATGGGCATCTTTCAGATCAGTTGCACATTTTCACTCTTTATAAATTATTTCACAAGGAGAATGAGATCAAGTTTGAAACAGAATTTCTTATAACCACATAATAATTTATCAGTCTTGTTGACATGCATTTTGCAAAACAATAGTATTGTACACAGCTTCTGTATGAGCAAATAGAATTACTGCTAACATCTTTTTTTAAGGTTCTTGTCACACACTCTCCCCTCAGTCAAACACTGTTAGCTCACTAATCAATCTACTTGTCAAAAATGCTCTTCTTTGGCAGAAGAGACTGGGAAGTTTGACAAAGCACATTAAGTTGGTGATGTTGATTAATGTTTTTCAGTTAGTAGCATTTAGTTGAACACTATAAATTAAGAATTTTGATGACAGTTGGCTTTTCATAAATTACATACAAGAGGGGCTTATCATTGCAATGAAGCAATTTATTTTTCTTCTCTTAAGATTCTTCATGACTCTCTGCTTTATGTGAGTTTCTCCTTTTTTTTTCTTTTTTTTTCCTGTTAAAGTGTAAATGACACAATTTGAGGTCCATAAATCTCTTTGGCAAAAAAGAAAATGAACAAAAGAAAGAGGGCAAAGAAGCTTGATTCTGAAGGGTTCTGGGTATTCCTGAATTTCATCAAGGTCAAAGAAGTGTAGGGAGAAAACTGAAGTTCCAAGGGGTATAGGCCTTTTTGGAATTTTTGCATAACCCAAATGTTTGTCACCTTCCCTGAGCAATTTGGAAATGTGAAGAACTAACATAAAGGCAATGGTCCACAGGAGTTTCTTTAAAGATTATTCTATTAAATGTAGGAGTCTTTCTTGGCTTTGACTGCATTCCCTTCAGTGTGTTCTTCAGCATTCTTGATAGAAATGACATCCCCAGGGTTCATAAAAATAATTTGCCTCTAGAAATGCCTTACCTACAAAAAGCACAAGACTTCCAGGATGTTTTCAGTACACATTTAAACAGACCTTGTCCAGGATGTGTTTTATAAAGCACTTAGATATCGATAACCTTTCAGATAGTTGTTTCACAGCAAGAGACAAGGACAATGTATTTATGGTTCTTCTTGACAAACATGGTAGCTTAGCTTAAATGCGACCCAGAAACTGGGAAATCCTGAATGGTGTTTCTCTGAATTTTCCCTTCTTAGACTATATAGGAACAAAGAAAACTATATTTGGGGAAAGGATCATGACTGAAAACTTGGAAAAACACAGGCACAGAGTGTATACAATAAAGAGTTTTCAGTAAGTCAAAAATGCAGTACTATTTCCGACTTCTAACGAGAATTATTCCAGAGTTAACCATCAGTTCCTTAATTCACTACACCTCATCCATCCAACATTACCACTTGCAATTAAATCACTCAAAATAATCCAAATAGTGCAGAGCTGCATCCAGTACTAACAGTTACTTCTGTCATGTCACTTGAACACACTGCCTTCTCATCATCTTAGTGGGGTGGGGTTTTGGTTGTTTTGTTTTATTTTGTTTTTTTTTTCCCTCTACCCTTTGAAATGCTTCTTTCCGAAGTCCCAATTTGTGCATACTTATGATGACTCCAAGAGAAT
This sequence comes from Balaeniceps rex, assembly GCA_013401315.1. Taxonomy (NCBI): domain Eukaryota; kingdom Metazoa; phylum Chordata; class Aves; order Pelecaniformes; family Balaenicipitidae; genus Balaeniceps; species Balaeniceps rex. The sequence continues at coordinate 5,810 of VYZW01054870.1, forward strand.
TAGGTAGGTAGCCTGTACATTAAGCAGTGTGGAAGCTTTATTTTCTTTTTAACCAAGAAGAGGAGGTAAATAATGCTTTCCTGCTTGAATTTCTGGCAATTTTATGTTAATGCTTGTTGAACATTGTGCTAAGTTATCAATATACACATAATAGTTTTTAGCAAACAAAGTATAAAGACTTTCTGCACATGCACTTATCATAAATTTGTTTGCAAAATTTTGTTGCTTTTGTTCACATAGTCATAGTCAATACATACCTTAGTCTTTTACACTTTGGGTCTGAGTATATGTCTATTTACCTAACAAGGAGATATTTCGGAGATTAAAATGAAAAACATCTGTGAGAAGCACTTGTCATACCAAAAGCACAACCATGGCCTGAAAACCATGGAAAGAAAAAAAAAAAAGACATTGCTAACAATCTGAACTCCAAACAGAATGGTTCATAGAAATAAACCTAGTCTGGCAGACTTTATTCCATGAATAAGACTGGTATTCAGGGTGCAAATTCCTATACACATGAATGCAAGTGTTCCTTAATAAAAGTGTAATTTAATATAAAGATCATCTTTAAATCACTAATGATTTTGCAGAGAAAGTTTTAAGATTGTGGAGGGTTGACCTTGGCTGGCTGTCAGATACTCACTCAGCCATTCTGCCACTCCCTCTCCTCAACAGGATGGGGGGAGAAATTGAGGTGAAATAGCTGGTGGGTCAAGAAGACAAGAAGTAGATGACCTACCAATTACCATCATAGGCAAAACAGAGTCAGCTTGGGGAAAATGTGTTTAATTTATTGCCAATTAAAATAGATTCAGATAGCAAGAAACAAAGGCAAAAATTAAAATACTTTCCTTCCATTCCCACTTCTTCCCAGGCTCAAAATCGCTCCTTCATTCCTGACTCTTCTACCATCTTCTTTCTGATGAACAGTGCAGGGGGAGATGGGCAATGGGGGCATTGTGGTCAGTCTTTAGTAGTTCCTCCCTGCTGCTCCTTCCTCTTGACACTGTTTCCCTGCTCTGGCATGGGCTTTCATAGTCCACAGTCCTTCAGGATAAACCTGAAGTGTGGGTCCTTCCCACAAGCTGCAGTCATTCAGGATAAACCTACTCCAGTGTGGGCTTTTCATGGGCCACAGTTCCTTCAGGGAATATTCACCTGCTCTGGTGGCTGCAGTGTGCGTAGCTACTCCAGCGTGGGTCCTCTCCACCAGCTGCTGGGAAATACCTTCACCATGGTCTCCTCCATGGGCCACAAGTAAATATCTCCTCTGGTGCCTGGGGGACCTCCTCCCCTTTCTTCCCCAATCTTGGTGTTTCCAGGGTTGTTTCTCACACCTTTTTCCCCCTCACTCTTCTCCCTCCTCTCTTGCATTTTTTTTTTTTCTTAAATGTGTTTTCCTAGAGGTGCCACCAGCTTCATCAGTGGGCTTGGCTGTGTCCTGCAGTGGGTTTGTTGTGGAACTGGTAATGTCTGGCACAGGGCAAGTCCGGTCCCCTTCTCCCACAGACACTCCTGCAGCCCCCCTCCACTGCCAAAGGTAAACCAGATCCTATGAATTTCGACTTTTTAAAATGACTACCCATATAAGAGAATTCTAGCTGAGATTTTAAATTGCTTTTATATTGATCAAATTAGGCAACAATATACCTATTTTATTTACAGGTCACCAAAACAATGACTTCTGTATGGCTTCATCTATGGTCATTGCTATGAGTTCTGCTTTAGAACAGAGAACAAGGAATAGCTTATCTAACTGAAACTACTACAGGAACTTAATTAAGCAGAATGTAATGACTGAATTGTAATTTAAAAAGAAAATTTGGGCTACCACTCCTAACTAAACTTTCATTTTGAGAAATGGTAAGAGCCTCATTTTTCTAACTCATCTAGATTTTAAGGTATTTTATTCATAAAAGGAGAAAGGAGTCAATGGAGAAAAAGTGACAGTCAGTTTCCAGAGCTTCCTTAGTTTTACTGAACCCACCCATTTTATGGTTTTCCACCTAGGTACTAATTAGGCCAGATGTTGCTTTGCTTCAAAATGGAGCAGTAGAGTTAAAAACCACATCTGTAGTAATGTCTAAAACTATTATGATAATCAGACATTTGTCCTGTTGAATAAGTGTGGTACATTCACTGTAAAACCACCACTGATGTGTCTCAAGCAATGTTTTTAATTTCAGTGTTCAGACTCCCAAAAAGCCTGAAGGTGATTTGGCATTTCTCATGAAGAAAAATTTGCTGTGTTGATGTTTGTCATTACTTTTGGGGTTTTTTTTAGGTGCTTCACCAGTTATATAGTTTGGGATTTTTATTCTTTTATGTAGAAATGAAAGATCATTCTTTGCTGTACCCTTTTTAGAAGTAAATTGAACGTACTGTTGAGAATAATGCAGTGCTTTTACCCCATGCACTTTGTCACCCTAACATTTGGATTTGTTTTCATTCCCAGACTGTAGTGTGTCTGGATTCCCCAAACAAAATCTCTCGTGTTGTAGCATGCTGACCTTCACTCTGGCTGTAGGCACAAATATTAATAGAACTAGAAAAAAAGGGGTAATTTTCTTTTATTTCCCACTCTCAATCTGTACTTTTTCAACAGCTTAGCATTTGTAGAAATGAAAATAGACAGTACTTGAGGCTGAAGCTTCTCTGATTCTGCAGAGTAGAAACAGCACGTACAAGGACAGTGCAAGCTTCTTTCTGTTCATTAGCTATGTATGTAAACCATGACGCTGAAGATACTGTTCAACTGATAACCCAGTTAGGTCACTGATTTTCCTGTGGCATCTGTCATCTAGGCTGCTAACCTTTTAAAAATGCTTTCTCAGAGGAACTGGACAGATACTATTTTCTTACTTTGCATTGAGTATCTTACAGTAATTGTTATGAAGCTAGATTAAGCCCAGCTTTTTAGAGGTAAAAATGTGATTTACTGCCAATGGTTGAATTATCTCCAGGAATTCTGTAATACCCTTCAACTCTCTTTAAAGTGCAGGGTAAAATGAAAGGGAATTGAGAGCAAGTGATACATGTAATTAAGGCCCCATTGTGAGTACATGTCCCATTACAGAATTAAAATACTAATGTAGATGTCCAAGTCTGAAAATTAGGTTATTAAGCTTTCTATTTTTTCTTTAATTTAGCTACAAAAATCATTTTGTTCTTGTTTTGTTTTGTTTTGTTGTTGTTGTTGCTTTAACATTCTTTCTAAATGAATTGTTATTTTCCCAATCTGTCCTAGGGGAACACCATTCTTGAGTTTTATATCCTGAAAACTACAAATTTCTGTAATTTCCTTTGCAGTGCTGCTATATATTACTCTAGTGAAGTAACCTTAGTGGGGTGCATTTCTGTAAAGGGTTTTCTTTTATTTTACTGTGTTCTTTTTAGATACCTAGCATTGAATTGGGGAACCATCCTGAAGGAACTAAATGGACTTGTGATGATACCAAGAATGTTATTAATATTTACACATGTGTAAATGGGAAAGTAGGCTCTCAAGGTGCTCTCTGTCTTGGCACAGTGTTAGAAACTCTAAGATCTGTCCATGAGGATGTTTCGTGATGACAGCTGGAAAGCTAACATTTATGCTATTCCTCAGTTTAACACCTTGGGATCACTAGATCCCACGTAACTACCCATGAATCTGGTGTTCTCTACAGGCTCTTTACATCAAAATGTGTTAGAGACAAAGCTAGTTATGTTTTAGCCTTTTCCAGCAGGCCCTCCCCTGCACTCTTATGACATCATTTGAAAGCAGGATGAACAGAGCCAGAAGATACTGCACAAGAGTTCAGAGACTCAGGAGGAGATAAGCAGTGTGTGCCAAAATGCCTGAGTTTTATTTGAAATAGATGAAAAGACAGGAAACTTAGGTGCAGACCAGGAAAGAAGAGACAGGTAGTTGAGCTCCAGTAAAGAAAGAAGTGGAGGTGACTAAAAAGCTTTGACCTGGACATTGTAAAAGACCTGTCTCATTTCGAAAGAGTGTTGACACTGATAAGATGTACAGAGTAGCTCGGGGAACAGAGTGGGGCATCTGAAAATCAGCTGTGATGAAGATAACCCTGAAAAGATCAGTGTTCATGAGCTTGAACTTCAGAGGTTACTCTTTAGAGCCATTGGTTTTTAACCCTCCCAAGCTGTAGCAGTCTTCATGGTATGATACCTCTGCCCCTGAAGTAGGCAGAATTTCTTTCATCTGAGAACTGCTCCTCGTGACATCTCTCAGATATTTCAGCAAAGTATTAACATAGAAGTAGTAGATATGTTAACTCTGCATTATGGTAAACTTCATCTTAGTGAACACAGAGGCTCCTACCCTGACAATTTGCATCTAAATATGGAAATTATAGAAAGAAGACCCAGAGGAACACAGTGCCACTAATTCTGAAGTGTGTTAGATATTTAAAATATGTGCTTCAGTTCCTGCCAGGTGATCTTTGCACACTGTATGCACCAAATAACGCAGAAGCTATCCCTGCAGAACTTAATTTATAATATTGTTGATTATTTTTTAATCTGTTATGTAATTTCTCTGTAGAATCAGACTCAATAAAAGAAATCCATGCATTTAATTAGTACTCAAAAAATATGCATCAGATACTTTTATGATGTACCAAACCCAAGTTTAGTTTACATAAATATAAAAGCATACTCTTAAAACCAAAAATGTGAGAACATGCATTTTGCTGAGAGAGTACCTATATAATTCTTTGACTGGACACATTCTTTGTGCAGGGTTTTTTCCTTTCATTTAAACTGAATTCTCAGATAATTCATCAACAGGATAACAATATATAATCAGTAATAAAAATAGTTGTTCAAAAGTTGATGCATATTAAGAAGTTTTATTATGCAGAGTTCTTAGAGTACCTTAATATGCACGATGAGATTAATGGCTCCATTTGCACTGGAATTTTTAATTGTTGAGGTCAGTATTGTCCTATATGTAAATTTAGTTCCTTGTCATGTTTTTAAGTATGGGAAGAAATAGTTTTCCCATAGCTTAAAAATGATCCTTTGTAATAGAAGGTAGCCTGTAGGTTGAAGAAAATTTTAGATATACCACCTGTTATCTTTCCTTCTCTCTTTTCATGAAATATTTACTCTTCCAGAAATATTTGATATCACTTATTTCATAGTGACAAAGTTGCAAGCTCTGACGATGTAAGTTGTGAATCTTTTTTTTGAGTGAGGGTTGAACTACACCTGTGATCACGTGCCAATACAAATTATTGACTAAACAAATGTCTCACAGTAGTTTCCCAACTGAATCTGATGAAAAAGTGGCCTCTGAAGTCAAGGGAGGGTGAGGGGGGAAATGGCTCTAAGAAATAGCCAAGAGTCTATCGCAAGGAACAGATTCCAGAGAATGCCACAGTTATTAACTTACTAAGAGATCAATCCAGAGAGTTTAAATAGTTTAATGAGGCCAAAGGGGTTAAGTAACAGATCTTGTTTTAGTATTACCAATCCAAACCTGTAACTACAGGTTTCCTCAGAAAAGCTTTATTGCATAGGAAAAGGCAAACAGGTACATTATAACCCTCTGAAGAAATTATAGTAATAGGAGAAGGAGAAAGATTCATCATGAGTCATTATGGTTGTTAAACCAAATTCTCTCTTCTGAATGCATACAAAATAGACATTTCCATATTCTCAATGGTCTATTAAGTCCTTATTAAATATTAACATTATAATAAAGCTACAACAATGATTTAAAAAAGATGGAGTTTTTCCTCTTCATCCTTCCTTCTCACCTGAAGGTATTTGAAGATGGATTTAGATATTTCACATATTGTCTCTGCCTGATAGTCTCCAAGATTTCAAGCTCTCTGCATATGTTAAAAGTATAGTTATTAATGACAGACCATTTCTAATTCCTACAGGTTCTGATTTAATTTAGGCTAATTTTGTTTGCAAACACCTGTAAATGCAACACTGTATTAAACTCATTCAGGTTAAATCTTTATCCATCTGTGTAAATCTGCCTATCTGGCTTATCTGTATGCCTACTTTTTCCTCTGTTTCTGAGCAACATGCTGCAAGAGTTGTTGTGTTACTGCATTTGGAGTTGGAGTTATGGAGAAGATATGGAGCTTGCCCAAAATTACACAGAAAGACTATGTTGGAGGAGGGTATAGAATCTGTTTCCTCAATTTTGTTTTCTCTGTTTTCTCTGTCCATGCCCTTCTCTGTTACACTTTTTTAATTTAAAGATATGTATGAATAAAGCTTTTTCCCCCCTCTCTCCTTCCCTCCCCCTTCTTTGCATATGTTTTTGTCTATCTGTGAGAATCAGAAATAATACATTTTAGAGCATTTTTCTGAAGGTTTCTCTTGAAGAAATCTCATACAGGAGACAATAGCTTGCGCAAGAAGGATCTTAAATTTGTTACCAGGTAATGAGAAATTATTTTATGGCCTGTATGGTGATATAGATGTGGAATGGGTGTTCTGTGTTCCTTTCTGAACTGAGAAGCAGTTAGATAACTAGCTGTGATGGAGTGTAAAGTCTTAGCAGAGCAGTACAGTATTTATTATCTACATACTAGGGAGACAGAGCTTTACCCTTTGTCAAGCAATTACTGCTCTTATGTTAAACAGAGCTGTGTGAAAATAATCAATACTTTTAAAGAAACTATCTGCTTATTTTTATTATAGAATTCCATTATGAGAATGGAAAAACTGATTCAGCGTATCTTAGGTTTGGATGTCAGCTTGGGTGTGTATCTTACTGCATGGCTGCAACAACAGCAGCAAAGTCCTTCCTCTTCACACTTCCCAGTTTATTTCCTTTTTTTTTTATGTTTGGATGGAGTGGCAAGCTAAATGAGTGTATTGAGTTTGTGTGGCAAGATTTTTGCAGTGGTGGGGCTTCAGGGGTGGCTTCTGTGAGAAGGTGCCAGAAGCTTCCCCCATGTCCAATAGAGCCAACACCAGCTGGCTCCAAGACAGACCCGTCGCTGGCCAAGGCCAAGCCAATCAGCGACAGTGGTAGCACCTCTGTGATAACATATTTAAAAAGGGAAAAAGTTGCTGTGCAACAGCAGCTGAAGAGGGGAGTGAGAATATGTGAGAGAAACAACTCTGCAGACACCAAGGTCAGTGAAGAAGGAGGAGGAGGAGGTGCTCCAGGCACTAAAGCAGAGATTAGCCTGCAGCCCATGGAGAAGACCGTAGTGAGGCAAGCTGTCCCTCTGAAGCCCATGGAGGTTAATGCTGGAGCAGATATTGACCTGCAGCCTGTGAAGGACCCCATACCAGAGTAGGTAGATGCACCTGAAAAAGGCTGTGATCCCGTGGAGAGCCCGCGCTGAAGCAGGCTCCTGGCAGGACCTGTGACCCCATGGAGAGAAGCACAGACTGGATCAGGTTTGCTGGCAGGGCTTGCAACTCCCTGGGGGACCCACATGGAAGCAGTCTGTTCCTGAAGGGCTGCACCCCATGGAATGGACACATGGAAAGGACCCACGCTGGAGCATTTTGTGAAGAACTGCAGCCGATGGCAAGGACCCACATTGGAGAAGTTCATGGAGGACTGTCTCCCGTGGGAGGGACCCTACGCTGGAGCAGGGGAAGAGCATGAGGAGGAAGGAGCAGCAGAGACAACATGTGATGAACTGACTGCAACCCCCATTCCCTGTCCCCCTGTGCCAGTGGGAAGAGGTAGAGAAAACTGGGAATGAAGTTGAGCCCAGGAAGAAGGGAGGGGTGCAGGGAAGGTGTTTTAAGATTTGGTTTTATTTCTCATTATCCTACTCTTGATTTGATTGGTAATAAATTAAATTAATTTCCCTGAGAAGAGTCTTTTTTGCCCATGATGGTAATTGGTGAGTTATCTCCTTGTCCTTATCTCGACCCATGAGCCTTTGGTTGTATTTTTCTCCCCCTGCTCAGTTGAGGAGGGGGAGTGATAGAGCAGCTTGGTGGGCACCTGGTGTCCAGCCAAGGTCAACCCACCACAGTGAGGATGCCCCTTTTTGCCTTTTCCCCGTTTAGCTGGATAATGCATTGTCCAGATGGTGATACACATCCTTATCTTCCCACTTGCTGGGAGAGACAGAAGCTTCTGGCTCTATGCTTGCTGTTGCCGTGTGAAGCCATTGAGCTCTTGGCACACCACTTTCTCTTTGAACTTGACATTTCCTTGTCCTTCAGGGAAATGCTGTTGGGCTGATCTGGTTCAGCCCATATACCTGACTGCTGGTTCAGTGCATCCCACGCAGAGTCTTTTACATCATTATTTGGTGAACTGTTAATTCCCCTCACACTACCAGGTCTACTGCAGGATTCTCGCATTGATTTATACAGCCTTCAGTTTGTTAGGTCATGTTATCTCCCTGATGAATCTCTTTCCAGTGTAGCATTGATTATCTGACACTCGGTATTTCGAGTTTTCTCAAAAGTAAGTTGTATTCTCTGGAAACTTTTCTCAAAGCAAGCTGGATAGGGTTTCGCTTCAGCCCCTCACACATCCACCACAAAAGAAATTTCTTCAACAGCAGTAAATGTGGAGAAGTGTTTCACTGTTTTGTCAAAAATAACACCTCACAAATAAAGCTAGAGTTGTATATAAAGGTGACATACTGGCCAAAATTGAGAACCTTATCTTAAATCTTTATGTAAACTTACATAATTCATTGAAGTAGATCTCTTTAGTTTGGTCTTATTGTTTGCTTGTTTCTTTGTCTTAGCTTGCAAAGAATGCTCAGGAATTAAGAAATGGGCATTTCAGAAATACAAATAAAGGTAGTCAGACTGAAATATCCGTTAGAAACCTTCTCAAACTGGCATGTGTTATGGACTCAGGAATGTGGAGTTTGACAAGGAAAATACCTTCAGTTACTAGCAGACAGACAAAGTTGCTCATTGTGGGCAAATCTCCAAGTAAGAATGACTATAAAAATAGACATCCACAGCATCTGTGTAAGCACAAACAAGGAGTGATGAGGGTTTGTTTAGGGATCACCATAATTATAAAATTACATGAAGAGGACAACACGGCTAAGAAAACAGCACACAAAATCAGTTTTTCCGTGGATTTTAAGTCCTTATTGGCCACATCAAGGAATAAATAGATTTCTGCCTGATAATCTTTGTTCAACACTAAATTTGGAATTGGACATGGTGGAGGAGTGACATTGTAAAATACTAGTGGGACATAATTCAGGATGAAATATTGACATTTATAAAACCGGAGCTAAAATTCAGTTCTATTATGCAGAAAAAGAAAAGCTGAGTTTTATGCTGCTGCAATTTAGCCTTCATTGACATTTCATTGTATGAACCATTATAGGGCTTTTAGCAACTGCAGACGTCATGGTTATTTACAGAAATTGTAATAACGGCTAAGAATCCCCTGTTGTGAATTAGGAAGCTGCTACGAGATGACAATACTGAACAGGAAGTTTATAATTTCTGTTGGCTAAGAACTCTTTGAGTGTAGTATATCTTTTCCACAAATAACTAAAAGGAGCTACAGGTAAACATAAATAGACTCATAGACTCATAGAATGGTTTAGGTTGGAAGGGGCCTTTAAAGATCACCTAGTCCAATCCCCCCTGCCATAGGTTGGGACATCTTTCACTGGATCAGGTTGTTCAAAGACTGATCTAACCTGACCTTGAACAATTCCAGTGATGGGGATCCACAACTTCTCTGGGCAACCTGAGAAGTTGTAGATGAAGAAAGACAACAAATAATTCCATGTGGTTCTTGCAAGTGCCAGTTATTGTATACTAGGGAAATGGGAAAATTCTTTCAGATTATTTAGAATTGCTTTTACAAAAGAAAATCAGATTCTTCTTGGTATTCTTGGTGTTGGATACAAAATCTAGTTAACTGTATGGTGAGAATCATGAAATTCCTTTTTCATTGCATGTAATTTTGCTGTCTTTAACATTTAGATAAGGATTTTCTAAACCAAGTTCCTTCACCTGCCTCTGGTTATTCCTTTCCTTATTATTTTCACTGCTTCAAAATTCTTCATCTATGTTAGAGGATAAGATTAAAGGAAGAATATATGTTTCCAGACATTTCTAAAACAAACTAGCAACCTCCCCTAGACTTCAAAACCCCTTCAATTTTGTTTAAGTTATGAATTTTGCATACTTATATGGTCTTTGATTTTTTTCCTAACTTTGTTTGCTTTTAAAGCCTTTTTTCATTTTCATTTATTAGTCTTTATCTGCAGGTGTATTAAAACTATGTAGTGCATGTACACAACTGCACATTCATATATGCTGAAAAAAATAAAGCATAAAAAATGTTCCCAACTGGTTAATAGTGTCTACTGATATATAGGAGTGAAAAGCATAAAATGTCACTAATGCTTATAAATGGTTCTGGGAAAACAAGCTGCAACCTAGTAATAGCCATTTCCTCCAAGAGAACAACCTCCAGTTTCCATGTTGTGATAAAACCAGGATAGCTTGTGCTTATTCTCTGTGTGTGCTCTTATTTTTATCATGTCAGTACCATCTTGATTGAAATTAATTTAATCATAGAAAAAAATGCAGTTAAATTAAATGATTTAAAAATGAGAGATGATTAGGGGTTTCATGGTGAGGTACTTATCATTATAGATACCCATCATTATACCTGCTGTTATAATATATTTTAAGACTATAATCATATTTGCTTTAAAAGTCACCTACTAAATATTTTGTGGCAATCTTATGTGTTATCACCTTTCTTATATATAATCAAATATAAGGAGTTTTACTGAGTTCTTATGGGAAGTCTTGCTGAGCATGTGCAATCAATATAATTTTATTTCCTATGCCAGTGTGTTTCACTTTTACTGTTCAAAGAAAGCCTTCTGTGTCTCAGCAGCAGAATTAGAGAACTTGAGCCAGTATGTATGTGGAAAAATGGAGCTGAATTTTCAAAGTGTACCTTAGAGTAGAAGTTCAATTACATGTTTGAAATATACTGTTGAAGTTCTATGAACGTTGCTAACGCTGGATGTTGTGTTCTGTGTGTTCTGTGCATCCTCAGGGAGCTTTGAGTCTGATAAACAACAGAATGGAGAAAGGAAGTGATAGGAGAACTAATGAACAGGTAATCATGAGCGCAGTATTTTGAGATGATTCCAGAGGTGAGCTGTGAAAGGAAAGCTCAGTCAGGAGAATAAAATCCAGGGCATATATCTAAGGTCTGCAAAACAAGTTATTTTAAAGTATGATAAACATTTTAAGTAAAATTGCGTTATGCATCCTGCTTTTGCTTACTACAATGCAGGGTGATTAATGAGGACTTACTGCATCTTAGAAGCTGAAAGCTAGAACTTTACAGATTCTTTGTTTTCCCAGAGAAAGATAAATTAACATATAAGAAAACACATTATCCATTTGAGAGATACTAATTTGTAATCTTTTTTCTTTAATCTGAATGGAGCTAATATGAAAATAGTGAAAGGGCATTCTTGACCAATAGCACCAGCGAGGTTGGCACAATCTGAAGAAATAGTGCTTGCTAATGAACTAATTCTGCAGAGGCAGCAAAGAGCACAAAGCACTTCTTGTTTCTGTGAGCTCAACAATATAAAGCAAGAAAGGCTTACTCGGTTTAAATAACACTGCAGTGGGTTAATTAAAAATAGATATGCAATATCCAGCCAATTCCTTCCATCTCATTCTCCCCTAAATTCAAAATAATGTTGAAATAATCAATTTCTTTATATAAACATGTTGATTAAATGTCTTTATACTGCTGCTGGAAGCTAACTGATATGAATAAGCAGTTAAGAAAAATGATATGTTAATGATGAAGAATTTCAACAATCACTTCAGTGATGATCTATGCTTAGAGTTCTGTTTACAAATAAGATACCTTTATGCTGTGAGTTTTGAAGAATATGAAAAGCAAAGGGAGACTTCAGGTGCCTCCATTTTTGGCACCTCACTTGAATCTTAGTATTCAAAAAGAAGAAAAGGACATTTCAGAAAACTGTGACCATGTTACCTCCTGAATACAAAAATCAAGAAGGAATGACCTTCTCCTTCTCCCCTCCATAATCATTGCTAAGTTTTAAAATGTCTGATAAACTCTAATTCTGCCCTTTGGAATATCTATTCAGTGTCACTGGTTGCTGAGCCTGAAGAGCTGCAAGCAAGCCTGTTCAGATTTGTACACAAGAATGACATTTGGCCCAATGTGTTTAAACCTTTTGAAGGGAATTAGATGCAGGACTCTACACCAGGTTATCATCCCCTTAGGAAAAAAATCTCTGATATGCCACAATGATTGATAAAACACCACTCTGAGATGCCTAAGAATCAATGTCATTGATTCTTAGTGGAAAAAAACATAAAAATATCCACGAAAAAGGACTACTAGGACAAAATATTATAAATGCTGTGTGCATTACTTATACAACACACTATAAAAGATGATTCACAGTCAAACAGCTTAATGGAGAATCAGCTTTCTCATAGCCTCAAATCAGATAGCCTCATTGGTTGGCAAGGGTATTTGGTAGCCCAGCAGCCCTACCATAACTTTTCTCTGGAATTATTCTTAGCCTCCAATGACAATAGTTGTTTTTCTCATCTTTTTTGCAGACTGTTTCTCACAAAGAAGGGGAAAAAATGTGTGCTTTTAATGCAGCAGGCTGAACCTGTCTGGTTTATGGCAATCTGGAGTGTTTGCTCCATCTGAGAAAGGTGTGAGCTGAATATTTTCTGCCTTTTTGCAGTGCACTCAACTCACTACTTGAAAGGCAGGATTTGGCAGTCTGATTCTCTCCTACCATATTATGATTATTTTCCTCAGACTGAAATCAAGCTGCCAGTTCTAGAGGGACTTTTCTCACAGCATGTAATGCCAATAAAAGAAGTACTGAGAAGTGACGGGAATAGCAGGTATGCCAGATCAGCCACATCATCATTGGAGGGTTGATGCTTTTGTCGCACTCTCCTTTACCTGACCTCTGATGTCAGAGGAGGTAGCTGGCGTCTCTGCCTCACTAATCATCTCTGACATGTGGCTGGCACTGGCAAATTTACTCAAAAAGATGTGCCTGCTGTGTTCTAGATTGGCCTTCATTCATGGGAGGGGAATAAGTGCTGTATATTTCAAACTGGGAATCTAAAAACATAATGAGGGCTTCATGTACCGCTCTGCTTTCTAACCTG
>VYZW01054870.1:26448-46972 GCA_013401315.1 Balaeniceps rex
AAGGAAACACTAATAGTTACTTGTGATAAACAGTAGAGAATAGTCACATATCAATATCAACTTGCTGGAGCAAGTGTTTCTCCAATGTCCCATATTAAAAACCCATTAAAAAAGAAGTGGAAAGTGAATAAGAGCCTATTAGGTCACTGGCTTATTAATTGTAGAACTGGATGGAACTGTAGGCCTGAGATACTTTATACAAGCTGTCTTTTTTGCTTCCTATTTACTGAATGAATGAGTTCTTCTGGTTCTGTAAGACCCCAACCTGCATTTTGGGGATTTTGAGCTTATTTTTTCTTAGAATGCAGAGTACTGTAGGACTATAAAGTATAAGAGTACTAAGGAATTATTTAATCAAGATATATTTATTGCTGTCTCTGAGTTTATATTACATTGCATTTTTGGAAGTTTTTATAAACATGATTGTTGCCATCTTCATGTATACAATAATTAGCAAATTCCATGTTGATCAACTTCTCAGAGCTATTGACCTTCCTATATATAGCACACACATTTCAAGGGTAGCTGTTATGGAAAGTAATTACAGCCACTGTTTATAGGACATTGCAGTTGTGTGAACAAATGATAGTTTCAGTTTACCGAACTGAAAAATCAGGAAAAAAACAGTTTATGTTAAAGAACTTTCTAGACTTGATTTCAAGTAGGGCATAACAAAATTTTCAAGTCAAATGGAATTATTTTATTTGACTGTGTAAGAAGTCTTTTAAATTTAAATTATTTTTTCTTAATGAAAACATTATCAAAATGATTTTTTAAAACTAAATAGAGGTTTTTTTCTTTAAATACCACCAAAGTCTACTTAGTTCTATAGGGGACATTACCACCCAGTCTGTTCCAGATTTGAAAAATATTTCAGTCAGTCTAAACTGAGGGGGGAAGGATTTTTGACTGAAAAATTTCACATTGCAGTTAATGATGAATATACTTAGCTTTAAGACTGTGAGGTTCACTCTATCCTCGGTGCTGATACACTTAGTTTACAGTGTAACTGTGCTTCAGCCAGCCCATAGGAACTGTTGGTAGTTATACAGGCTGTCTTGGAAAGATGCATGCATGGTAAAGCAGTGACCTACAAATTTTAGCATGTTCAGAAAATTTTTGTACACTAATCTTATTTTTTAACAAACTGAACCTAATTTACTTGCTGAAAGTGGGGATGACTCGCATTAATTTGCCTCTTTCTTTTAGCCAAAAATACACAAAGGCACTAATCAAGAACACTATGATGATTTACGTCATCAGTGTTATGGTAGGATCAGTAGTAAGAAGGGGGAGAATGAAAGAAATCAAAAGCAATTTTAAAATATCAAAGCAGAAACCAAAATCTTCTAATAGGTCTGTAAAGACAGTTTCTATTATTATTATTATTATTATTATGACAAATCAGTAAAGTTGATATTGAGGTATTGATGATTTAATGTGTGTGTTTCTCATTCTAGGTTGCGCATCACCTTCCCTCTTCTGATGTTTACATCAAGAAATAAGATATTATCTCTTATTCCTCTGCCATAACCCTACTGAATGCCTAAAAAGCGTTAAGGTCTTGATTCAACAAAACACCATCAGAGTATTTTACTTTACGCATGCAAAGTCATTCAGTGACTCTAGTGTGGACTTGCTTAAGACTATGCAGAAGCTTAAACATTTTACTGAAATGGAGCTTATTTATCTTGATTAGGTGCAGCTCTAATCTACCCAGAGAACTGGAAAAAAACTTTAGTCATATTTAAAAACAGTCTTAAAAGAATTGTTCTACAGATTTTTTATGTTTCTATAAAATGGTAGAATTAGAAAAGATGCACTGAGTGCAGATTTCACAAAGTTCTGGGAGCTGTGACCTTGCTGAGTTCCTGAGTTGTGTGTTAGTCTCTTATTAGCTTTGAGATAAATAAAGAAGATTCAGGTTTTATAAAAGCTGCTGTAATAACTGTTAGAACGACTACTGACAAAAATTGCTTCATTGTCCATGGGCTGTGCATAGCGTTAGCTTGAGACACTGGGTGGATGTGAAGATCCATTCATTTTCTGTCACTAAGTCCAACCTCAGCTACCTAAAAAAAAATTAAGGTCAAGAAAATTGTTCATCATCTTTGCTCATTCAAGACATCATTGAAAGTGAGTCGATACTAAAGTTGGGGTAGGATTTCTTTTCTGATGCAAATTCACATTCATCAGGGAGATGTGAGCAATCCTTTTCACAGAAGCTACTCCAGAGCCACGGCTGGTGTTTTTACTGGTTTCTGGACAGGATGAGATTAGAGAAGTGTATGCCATATATCATATGTCTATATGATATAAAAAGTGTCTGGGGGTTGATTGTGACACGTTTTTACCTACTGAAATAATAATATGTGTGTAATTTTGGATAATTTTACTTTAAGGACTACTTATTGCTCATAAGAAACAACTTGGACCCCCCCTTTTCTACTATTTTACAACATTTTTTAGCATGCTGCAATGTGTTTATGTTACGCTGTGCTTATATGTTTTGGTAATCATTTGAAATACTCTCCATGTACATAAAATGAAATGAATAGGAGGTGAGAGCAAAATCTTGACCCACATTCTGGCTTAAGCACTTTTTTTTATCATAGAACTTCAAATGAATGGTTATTATGCTACCAAACAAAGTAACATTTAATTGGTAATTGCTGCTTTGTTAGCATATTTTTGTCCTGTACTTAGGACTGTGCACTGTTATTTTGTTTTGCTTTCAGTGTTAGTTATATTAGAGGAGTTTCAGAATATGCAAAAAGAGAAAGGACATAAAAAGTAAAAGCAAAGCTTTCAGTAGCTGGTGCTGGAGTTTTGGAAAGATAGAGAACTGTAATTCCTCTTCCCACTCCACAGATTAATTAATATCCTAGAATTCTGTAAGACTTAAGTTTTAAACTTAGGTGAATAATTTGGAGATTTGTTATGACCTTCACCTAAGTGATTAGTATTTCTTTCATTTCTCTTTCTTTTGATGAAGTTATTTCCAGCTGTACAAATTCCAGGCAGCTTAACTTTTCTGGTAGTGGCTATGTCTACATCAGGAAGTCTGACAGAGGAGAAACAGATCAGCAGATCAAAGTAGCTGGTGCTGAGGCCTCTGACGATGTCCTGTGTACTGTTGTGGGGGTTTATTTTGAACTAGATTTATTCTGGTTCCCTGAATCTAGTTTGCATAGATTAAAACTGCCCTGTAGACCAAGCTAATGCATTGTAAAGGGGGATATGATCAAGAGATTCAGTTCAAAACTGCAATACTCTGAACCAAAGTGCTAATGTAGATCCAGCCCTTGAGTTTCATAGATTTGTTAAGTTCAGGCTCAGGAGGGATTTTTATGCTGCCCTACAGCATAAAAGAGGTTAAGCATTTTCCTTCAGTAATTTCTGCAAGCTCCAAACTTCCGTTTTAAGTCCACACACTCACAGGATGATTCCAGCTGGAAGGGAGCTCAAGAGGTCTCCAGTCCAACCTACCTCTCAAAACAGAGCCAGCTCTGAGATCAGACCTGGTTGCTCGGGGCTTTGTTCAGTCAGGTCTTAAAAACCTCCAGGGGTGGAGACTGCACAGTCTCTATGGGAAGCCTGTCCCACTCCCAGTCTGTCCTCATGCTGAGAAAGTTTTCCCTTATATCCAGCCTGAACATCTCTTGTTTCAATTTATATCCATTGTCTCTCATTCCCTTTCCATGCACTGCTGTGAACAGCCTGACTCTGCCTTCTCAACAACATCACTGCAGGCACTAAGGGGCTGCTGTTAGATGTCCCTGAAGCCATCCCTGCTCCAGGCTGAACCAGCCCTGGTCCTTAAGCCTCTCCTTGCAGAGCTTGCTCGAGCCTCCCCCATCTTGGGCCCCTCTCATGGAGAGCATCAATACCATATTTCTATCTCTATTTTTATAGCAGTTTGCTGACTTTGAGTACTATCATAATCTAAACACCTTTCTCTCTAATCTCTGAAAAGAGGAGACTGTGAAGATAGCATATGAAACTTCTCATCTCAAGAGTGTGGTGAAAGGATTACAATGTAAGTAATTAAAAGGAAGAGTGAAAAGTGGTGTGGTTGCACACATCCAGTAAAGCAAAGCATATAAAATTGCTTGTTTTCACAGTAGTTGCAATCCCTATCATCTGCAACTGATGTCAATGTCAAGCATCTTGTTTAATATCAAATATCAAGCCTTGGTGACATGCCATTAGTGCAGTTGCCTTCAGCTGGTGAGATACATATTTGTCCACAGTTTGAATGGCACGTCTCCTTTCTCTTCTTTCAGAAGTAAGTTAAAGATTTCATGTATTGGACCAGCTCTTGACACAATATAGCTTCCTGTAGGTGAAAGCAACTTTCACACTTTTTGGAGCAAATGCACATTTTTAGCACCAATAGTTGGAAGCCACACAAGATTCCAGTGCCCACACTAACAATTTGTTGTTAATCTGAAAGTTATGGTGAATATTTCTACAACATAATTTTACAGATGTATCAACTAGCAGGTTCCTAATAAGAATAAAATAATAATAAACAAGACAAAGGTAGACACAATATAGCATTTTTTTAGAAAAAAATAATTGAGTCTGATATTATCCAAAAGAACTTTCTGAGCTAAACACTAGATACTATAAGAATTTGAAGTAAAAGTTACATAGAGTAACTCAACACATATATACTACAATGAAGAAATACATGTGATTGGTAAGAAAGATAGAGTTGTGTTCTCCCACACAGCAGTGTTTAATCTATACTTAAATTTATGCAAGACAGTCTCATCATATTTTCATAGGATGGCCCTGGTTTTATTACATCAAGACTCAAAAGCATGAAAAGGAAATTCCAGGCATGTGAGTTCTGGTTTGTTGGCTGTGACTTGGCTTCTGACATGAACTGTGGTTGTCTGCCTGTCTCTCAGAGCCTTGCATTCTCCATCTACATGATGGACTTTGAGATGTCTGCTTACTTCAGTGGATGTTGTAATCTGTTTTGATATCCATAAAGTCAGTGGACCTAATCTTATTGAAAGCTATTGAACCCCTTAGGCAGATACTCTTATATCCATCTATTCTTGTACACATGGATTAGCATCGTTAGGATCATGAAATATGTTTTTAACAACAATAAAAATTCTGTAAGCAGCTTAGCTTGTAATGAGAACTGAGCAAGACAGAAATGCTACTCAGCAAATATTGATCTGAACAATATTTTTTCCCATGCAGAAATGAAGTCACATGGAAGGAAAAGGAAGGAGGATCTAATTTCTAGAGAGATTATGACTGATTGTGCCAGAAATTAGGTATTTTTTATCAAAGCCTAAATAAAAGTAGGGCATACGGTTCTCATAGACTCTCATAGTACAAATGAGAGTTGTTCAAGGAGTGAGTTATGGGTAGGACTGAATTATCCATGCATATTCTGCAGGTGACACATAATCAACTTAAAATTCTCATTTTTAAACCAAATGGTTGCTATTTCAATTACTAGTGGGTATCCATCTAAAAAGCTACTTTTATAGTACTTGGGTTAGATTAAGTATCATTACAGGAAATTGAACTATGAGAAATAACAGCTCATCTAAATACATAGATGACAACTTGTTCAAGATATGCCTATAATTTAAATTTGTTATTCAAATCATGGGTTTGTAATATAGAAGTACATGACTTTTCAATATGAGCATAGAGAGAATTCAGTTCCTGCATGCTCTGGTAGCAGAAAAGTCTGTGTATATGGTCATATCCTCCTAACTGCTAATTAAAAATGTATGTTAAAAATGGGTATCTATAGTTTATAATTTACAAAATACAAAAACGCAGACATAGACACTAACACCAGGATTTCTAAATGTAGACAGTGCCATTTATGCCAATAGTTGAAACTGTAGGGACAGTATGTGACCTTAAGTTTTCTTTTTTAACTTACTCTATACCAGTTTTCATGCCTTTTGAAGACTCCATTTTAAAGGTGATCAGTGTCTCTAATTCTCTATGCATAAGCACTTGGACATGGTACTTCTGTAATCCATGACAGAGGAAAACCTATTTCTAGGATTTATGCACACATACTACCTGGGTGTGCTTAGCATTAATGACACTTATAATTTACTAGAATGACCACGTATTTTACAATCCTATATGAGAGATTTGTGCAAGCACAGATGGTGGCAAAAGGAAAGCCAGTATGAAAATATAGTTCTAAAAGGATTAGTTAGCAATGTTGAATGCCTCTGATAACACTATATATTTTTGAAAGTTTTAGAGTCTTTATTTCTAATGACACATTAAGGATTCACTTACTGTTTTCCAGCTTCCAGATTTATTCTGAATACATTTTTAAAGGGTACTCAACCTTAAATTTTATTGTGTGGGCACAGATTTATGCCCCATGAAATAGTTGGCTGTGTAATTTTGGCTTCCGTATATCTGGTTTATTTGTTGAATGTGTCTGAATATGATCCTCTTTCTTTGTTTATAGATTACTCCTGTCTGGCATACACAAGCAGCCACGTGTTTCAAAGGCTGCAGTTGGCAGGAAGGGCACAGGAATTTCAGCCTGAAGCAAAGAATACTGGATGAGAAAGTGTGGGTAAAATAAACTCTGTGTTGCGATAAGAGAGAAATAACCTAACATTTATAGCATTTACTTGAGCAATTTAGAAACTCGCAGGGAGAAAGATTAGAGAGTTTAGGAAGAATTAGAAGTCTGAGAAAAGATGTAAGAGGATGGACAATACACCTCAGGAAGAATATGTCTATGTTGTATATTCTAGGAAGACAAACTTACATGGCACTTCGTATAGATATGACCCATGCCCTAACCAGGTATAAGGTTTATCTGCTTGTATTCCAAACCAGCTGAAAGCTCAGCTTCAGTCCTGGATTAAACTGACTATGTTGCTTCCCAGCTGGAGCTAGCTCTGGTACGTCCTAAGGCACCAGTTTTATTAACATCTTTTTTGGGATAGCAAACGGTGAGTGAACAATGTTTTTGCTTAGAGCCAGCAATAATGAAAAGCTTGATTATTTCTAACTCCTAAACTATGATCATTAAAATATTTTGTAGAGCATTTCACTAATATTGTCTATGTTGGTCTCACTGATGGGGAGACTTCATTGCCTAGTCCTGATGTATTTATTTGACAAAAATTATTATGGCTTCTGACAAGATTTTAAGGATATAGAGAAAGAGGAAGTGTAGGCAAGCACAACATTTCTTTGTTTATTAAGCAAGTGTTGTTTCTGTGGAATGGTTTCATCTGGAATCACTCTGACAAGGATGCAAAGCCGTGATGTTGGTTGTCATTAACACAATGTAATATTTTCAAGTGCTCATTTCAGACTGGCAGACAGGCAGTGAGGCTTCTGTTTTATACATCTGGCCGTGCTACTGGTCTTTTGTATGATATGCAATAAGAGGCTTGATGTCCCTCTCCCTCTCCCAGCAAAATGAGGAAACTACTACCTTATATCACTTGAGGGTGTTTAGAGATCAATTTATTAGTTTATTTGGCCTAGCAGTTACAATAAAAATGTGGATACAGAAAAGCCTACTTACAGTAAAGCTGTCAAGCAGCAGTCATTGTGGTTATCATTTTTAGCTATATTGGTCCAGGAATCTGGGAAAGTTCCTTGTGCCTGGAAATAGCATGAGGCCACCTGGCAGCAGCTCACATACTTTGACTTGCTTCTGCTGACAAGTTCCCAGTTGTCTGACAAACTAAAGGGGCTTTTTGGTAAAATGGGAGTTTTGCTTTTGCCACTGAAATAGTGGGCAGCAGCCAGGGGGTGCAGTCATCCCCACAGGCCTCAGGAACCGAGTGCAGAGAGACCGCCTGTGGAGCCTTCCCGGGAGGCTGTGAACCACATTTATATGTACCGACATGACAAAAACTGTATTTCCTCACTGGCCCCTATTAGCTGCTTGGGTGGGTAAGAGCTATGAGGGGTTCCTGTCCCTCCCTCCTGTTTTGTAGGGAATCACCACAAAATGTGTTTAATGTGAGGGCCACCAGTCTCAGTGAGTACATCGTAATTCTGGCTCCAGGTCCAAATAGGTTATTGATTTCAGATTAGCAAATGCAAGACAAAACTAAACAAAATATCTGTGTGAGAGAGTCTCTTCTTCCTCCAAAAAATTCTGAGAACAATGATGGGATTTGCTTTCCAGGCAGGCACTTGGTATTGATTATGAATCTGAACCTATAAACCAAACAAGACAAAAACTAATAAGGAAGTGAAAGCACACACACATTCAATAATAAATTGAATTAAAAAAAATCTTCATATCTTAAATGCAAGAATTTTACAACTACTAAATTCACAGGTGGTTGTATTGTATTTCCCTAAGCGGCTTAGCTGTTCTATGTATAACCCAGTATATGATCTCACTATTAGAAAGTTATGGAGTGACCTAAAGAAAAGTAAATAATCATTTTTATCACCACCATAACTTAAAATATACCTTACAGACTGTCATTCTGAAACACCCATGACTATCTTCTTTTCTCAGTCATGGATGAATTGGGTGATATGATGCAGGATGCTGGAACAGGTCAGTGTAGGAATTTCTGTCTCTGAATATGCTGCATGGTCCTGAACACAAAATCCAAGTCTGGTCTTTGGATGAGGTTGTTCTGTTGAATAATTTGTTATCCTTTAATCCCTATTCAAGACTAAAAAATCAGTAACTGGGTAGCTCAGGATCACAAAATAACCAGAACATGAAAGGAGGCATTAAATTTAAAAAAAATTGCTACATCCTTCCACTTTGGTTTATTTTTTTAAATCTTCTTAAAAATATTCAAAATATGTTATGTATTTTTTTAACCAGTTCTTGCAAGAAGCATTTTGACTGATTGTCTGAGCTTGACTTTATGGGGTAGTACATAGAATTCCCTTTGCCATTCAAAAAGTTGCAATGTTCTTTAGGGGAGTCACCCTGCCCAGAGCTCCTTCATTACTGGATTTATATGACAAGCAGGTCTTATTTCCCATGCAGTTAATCAGACAGAAGGACGCTATTTATGCCTAAAAAAATGGAATTATTCTTCATTCTTTGTTACTAATGTTTGCTAGTTTCTTCCTATGAAGAATGGAAGCAAGGGTTCTCCAGCTTGTGAGTGCTACTGATGCCTTTTCTGTCCAATAACTGGATAATAACTGGATTTCACAAAAAAAGAAGTTATATCCATTTGGCATATGCTAAAATCAACACTCCAATATATGAATACTTATACTGGTATGGCCCTACCTTGGTTCAGAGTGCAGCCACCGCATGACTGGAGTGCTAACACATATG
The DNA here is from genome assembly GCA_013401315.1 of Balaeniceps rex. Taxonomy (NCBI): domain Eukaryota; kingdom Metazoa; phylum Chordata; class Aves; order Pelecaniformes; family Balaenicipitidae; genus Balaeniceps; species Balaeniceps rex. The sequence continues at coordinate 35,750 of VYZW01054870.1, forward strand.
TAAGATATGATCTGTCTTAGGAGAAACACCATATTATGGTGTGAATGTGACTTTTAGCACAATGTGAATTAAAAAAATGTATCTTTTAATTACAAAAGGACTCTATGACTGCTTTATAATTTTCTGTCACATTGATTTTTCAGCAAAAATGGCAGGTTTTTACACAGTAGCATATTTTTCATAGGATAGCTTTCCTTCAAATTTTATGCTGAGAAAAATTATAGAAGTATTTCATTTCAGAGGCTTTTTTGGGTTTTTTTTTTTTTTTTTTTTTTTTTTACTTAAACAATTGTAGCTTGTTGGAGCTACAGTCCAAGGAATTTTACTTTAGAATTAGCAATTGTTATTCAGAGATTATAAAGCTTGAATGAAAGATGATCCCATTTTTTCCTATGAACTTGTTCACTGGCTGGATTGCATTTCCATGATGCATTGTCTCCTCCTTGATTGAGCATCTTGCTTGTTTTGGAGATCTGTTCTGGATAGGGAAAATAGTCCATGAGTGTTTTTAAACAATACATGCATTTTAATGCTGATCTGCATATTCCTAAGCAGTTCAATAAGACAAAATGAAAACACAAGGCACACACAAACAATTTAAAAAGATTGGCATGTTTTGCCTCAGTACAAAAATCCCAAACAAAATATCTTAATCTTTGTTATCCTTTCCTTCACATTATTTTTAGCTCCCATGTTATTATTCTTGCCCTTTCCTTACTGTGTTAACTGCCAATCTATCTTAAAATAAATCTTCCTTTTTCAACTGCATAATACAACAAACATTCTTTTTTCCCCTGGCTCTAAACTGGAACTTTTGAAGAGTCTGATCTTACCCTTCAACCCAAAAAGAGAAGGAGAGATCAAGGAACATAGTCCATCACCTTCAGTTATGCTACTTCTATAATTATAAAACATTCCATGTGTAGGTGCTGATATCTCTAAAGACATGTCTCTAAAATATTACTGAATATCTAGTTTCTTAACATTTCTGTGGTGTTGCAGTAAAATCTACAGAGTTAAACCATAGAAGTGAGATAAAAATTAAATTCAATACTTAGGAAAATGCGATAACTGTTTGTGCCAACTGGTTAAGAAATAATTTTATTATTTTATCAGTCTGCAAGTGCTCATATGTTCAAGAACAATTTGGAGCAAGTGATATGGCATTTATACAAAATCTTCCAATAGTAAGAAAAACTTTTTTTGCCTGTTAGAGCAGAGACATTTTGACAAGATTTGAAATATAAAAATGAAATAACTTTATAAAACATATCTGTGAAGCTGTTTACAAATTCTATAAGGAAACATTCTCCCTTTGCTATAATGAAATATGTAAAGTTTCAAAATCTGTCTGATTATTCTAACTGTCATAATAGGAAATTCTGCATACAAAACAGTGATGACATTATAGACTTCACAGTTATGGCTGTTTTCAGAAAAGTAATTCTAAAGCTATTAATAAGTTATCCTTTGTTTCTATATTGGTCAGATTTTACAGGCATTTATTTCAAATAGCAATGCATTCAATGTTTATTTGGTGTATGGTGCATGTACAAATCTCAAAATAATTTAGTATATCCTTAAAGCAGTAGCAACTAATCCATTCAAATTAGTTTACCTTAGATTTGCAGATTTAACTCTTTACATTGCAATAAGATTAATACAAAATATAATAATAAATACAATACCCAATTATTAAAATGATTTTGTATTATAATGCCAAATAAATGTAACAGATGAAAAGATTATTTGTAAAGTAACAATGCTAGACAGTGAGATTGCAGGAGAGCCTTCTGAAAATACCAGTGAAAACCAGAACTGAAAACCCTCTCACAGTCCCAGCACCAGTTGCATAAAACAAAAAGGAGGACATTTATGAAATGTGTAGGAAGAGTGGAAAGGTGAGAAAATTGTCTCCTATAATACTAGCAAGATAAGACACTAGGCAGAGATACTGAAGATGACACCTTTGACAGAGCGTGTCAATGTTTCCCTCTTTGGTCTCTGCCTCTACATTCAGCAAGCAGTGCTTTCTGAGTAACAGACAACAGTGAAGCCTATGGAGCTCCACCATTAGTTTTACTAGAGATTCTTTGAAGTCCTGAAACAAATAAGTATTGAAGAAGATAGAGAGGAGATGATAAAAAGAATAATGCCATTTTGTATATATATGGCAAAAGCTCCTTCAAAGCAGAGACAGCAAGGAGGTAACACGAAATCATTTTTTTGACTACCTAAAATACAGGTGTTTTCACGAGTTTGCTGAGATAGAAAGTAGGGAGCCAGTGAAGAAAAGCAAATATAAAAGTGTCTTGGTCACAGCAACATGATGAAAAATTCTTCTGATCAGCATAACCTATGAATATTTGTGGAATAATTTTGTGTATGTTTAAGCCAGGGAAAAAGCTGCCGAAGTGAGGTCAAGTCAAAGATGAGATCCATACTAAAGCTACATTTTTGACTGAAACAGGATTTTAACTAGGTGAGCTTCCTATCTGCTGCTGCTGTGCCTACATTCAATATTGCCTGTGTATCTGTCTACACAGTTAAGGAGTGGCCTAAGTTGTAATTGCAAAGATACATTCAATTGCAGAAGGAAGACTTTGGGAAACATTTCTAAGAATTACATATTTTGAAAGGTAATTCTATTTCAAAAGATGATATTTCAGCCCTTGTAACTATAGAGCAATTACCTCTTTTTTTCCTTTTCCTTGAACTATAAATGGTTATTTGTTCTCCTCCCTGTTTATATGAGCCTGGTAGGATAGAAAGTTGAACAATTTCATTTCATACCTCTGATCCTTGATCTCCTCAGTACCTTTTCTGCTTGTAATCTACCTTTTCTGAGTTGAGTGGGTCACATGAGACCTAAGAGACAGGATAAAAATGGTCATCCTTGTTGTAGGTAGGAGTACAGACTCTCTTCTAATTGCTGAATTTCAGAAGATTTTAAGCCATGAGCTTGAGGGAGCTTTGAGGAGTTAATAGTGTAAATAATACCCCATGAATGGTGGCACAAACTTAGTGAATGATGGCACAAACTTGGTCACAGAGGTTGGGAGAAGCAACAAAGTGTTTGCTTTTTTTCTCCACGGTGGGAAAGGCTGTATGGTTCTGCTGTCCACAGTGATCAGCAAGACAGTGGGGAAGGTCTGAAGGAGAGGAGGGAGCTCTGGTTTTGGCAGCCTGATGTTGAGGGGATGCTTTCTTAGTCAGATCATGTTTTATTCAGGTAGGACAATTCATGTCTAGCAGGCAAAGCAGAACCATTATTGTAGAACTTAATTAGTAATTGTTGGTAATTTTTCTCAGAAACAAAACATACAAGAGGAAAGAATGGGACCAGGGAAGGGGTCCTGTAGAGAGCCACAGGGAAAAGGGAGGAGAGAGGTGGAGTATGGGAGGCTGTGAGGACCATCTTCCAGAAAGGCTATGGATGAATGTTTTGAGAAAAGGGGAGATTGTAGAACATGAAGCCATATGCACAAATGGTTGGAGAATTTTGCATGCAGATATTTGCATACATATACTTGTGACCTGACAATAATCTTGTGATATCAGTGGTAAAATTTCCATTGATTATTATGATCAACCATCAAATACCCTTATGTGCACATATTCGATTTTGTACCTTTAACATGCATAAACGTGCATTAACATGCATGGGACTTAAAAAATCTAGCTCCAGTTGTTATGTATTTTCTGTTTTCTACTCATAAACCAGAATAAATGAAAGAGACATTTATATACAGTCCCAAAAAGCAGGCATGCTGGCAATTCCTTACTCGGACAACAATGATAAATGCTCTCTACCTCATATGAGATCAGGAAATCACTTGCCTTTAAGCCATCCAATATAAGGGTATTAATTATGTATTACATCTCATGAACCTTCTAAATTTAGATAGCCTTGCAGGGACTGGTGTGATTTATTAATATACTGACAAATAATTAGTTGAGGAATGTATCATGTATATTTCATCTGTAGCCTGAAACTTCAACCTCCGCCACTTGGGAACATGAAAAATCTAAGGGTCTGTCTATCACTTCACTAGTTATTGAAGACTCACTTTTTTGCCATTTTGTATAGCTAAAAGACAACATGAAACACTGATGTTGTTTAAAAGTGATGTTTCAGCACCCCTGTACTGATGGTGTAAGTAATGTTATGTAAGAGTGAAGGGTGCTTCTGAATCAATGCAGTTAAAGGCTGTTAATGAATGGAAGGCTCTAATAAGCACCTGGTTATGGTTATTGGCAACTAATGCACTTGAACCAATGCTGCAGCTGGTTGAACTGCTGTTATGGGAATAAAAGAAGCTGTTTTCAGTACTAAAACCTTGGGACTATTTTTACTGTAACAGCTATTAAAAGGGTTGCAACTCAACTTCATTAGCAAATAGATTGTTCTGAGCAAAGATTATGGGTGACAGAAACTGGAGATAGGATTGCCAAAGTAATTTCTGTACTGTAGAAGGAATCCTGGAGTAGAAATACTTAGCCAGTTTGCAAGGTACTTATTAGAGGCATGAGCGTCTACAAAACTTCATGTGTACCAATACTGCATAAACAAAGAATCTTTTAAATTCCTATGTTAGAAGAATACAAACAGTGCAAAGTTGATTGCCACAAATCAGAAAATGCAGAGCTATCATTGCTTTTGTGACCTGCAGAAATGTGTGTTCTGCTGTTAAAATTGTAATACCTTCCCTTCTTTTTCTTACAATTCACATTTCTCGTAGTAGATTGTCCTGTCTACAGTCAGTTTTATCTGTACCTGTCTTGTCTGACTCAGTCCTGTCCCATCTCTCTTACCACTCCAGATGTCCTGTTTACTGTTTCACTTCCAGTTGGTTCTGTTAGAGGCAGCTGCATTGAAAGCCATACTCAGTCTTTGATCACCAAATTATAGCATGCTGGGTCCCTCTGCAGGGATGTAGATTCCTGATGTCTAGGAGCTCTAAGCACATGCAACACCCTCAGCACAACTTGGAGCTTCATCTTAGTTCTCTGCCAAGCTCTTGATAGTCCCTCCAGAGCACATATGTAGACTGAAGTTTTTCAAGCTCATAACTTGAGCTTGAAGTATTAGCTGCATCTCAGGGGTGTGTTTACTTTAAATTGTATGTATTTAAAAATAGATCTCTTGGCAGGCTCATGCAGATTCAGGAAAGAATGACAGCATAACCTTGGAAAAAAGCCATATGCCAAGGGACTAGTATAAAGTATTACTCTAAGTGGTTAGCAAAATGGCAGAGGGCAGGGGAAAGATTTTCACTGATGGTTATTCTCCTTTCATCGCTCAACTAGTAATCACACTCTTCAGTGTAAAACTCCTTGTCGTGGTTTAGCCCCAGTCAGCAACCAAGCACCACACAGCCGCTCGCTCCCCCTCCCCAGTGGGATGGGGGAGAGAATAGGAAGGGCAAGAGTAAGAAAACCCACGGGTTGAGATAAGAACAGTTTAATAATTGAAATAAAATAATAATAATAGTAATAATAATAATAACAATTGCAATGAATAGGAGAACAAGAGAGACAAACAAAACCCAGGGAAAAGAAAACAAGTGATGCAACCGCTCACCACCNCAGCATTCTTCTCATACTAAATCCAAAACACAGCACTATGCCAGCTGCTAGGAAGAAAAGTAACTCTGACCCAGCTGAAACCAGCACACTCCTTTAGTTCTAATGCTCTCAGTATTTGCTAGCGACCTTCCTCCACTGTCATTCTCCAAGCCACAAATTTCCTATAGTTGACTGCAGCAGTTATGAATCCAGATGCAATGTTTTGAAGTGTTGTTTCCCATTTGTATTGAAACAAAATAATTAGCACCCCCTTGCAGGAAAGTGCTGTAAATAAAGCAAAATTTGTCTCTTAACCCTATGTCAGGTGTTATTGCCCAGCCAATATCATTGTCAGTAAGTATTCAGACCTTTACAGAAGGATAGATGGGAAAAACCTGAAAGATAATTGATTGTTTTCAAACCAAAGTCACAAGGCTCTGGTGAACTTCCTCACAGAAACTGTTGCAAAAACAAAACTCTAAATACTCTAACCACTGAAAATTGCATCCAGGCTGTGGTTAATGGTGATGAGTAACAGAAATTACTTCCTAAATAACAGCAAAAACTGTTTTAGCAGAAGTTCTGAAGATTTTAGCTGTAGAGAGACGTCACCTTTCTGTAAAACAGATGGGCATAAGTTTGTAATATGACAGTAATTTATCTTCTCTTTTCTTAAGAGTTCCTCAAACAAACAAATTCTAGACTGATTAAAGTCCTCAATTTCATTTTGCTGTTGGTGCAATTTTCCTGTCCATTCACTACCTCTTATGTTGCAAAAAAAAATATAGCTTGGTGTGGTAAACAAATTCCACTGGAATGTGCAAATTGTGTGACATATGAGGATGACTAGTATTTGATAACTTACTAATGGAGAGATATTAATAAAATTGTATCTCATGATAAAGACAGTGAAAGTTAGTTTTCCTTCACTATTTGCTATATAAAACAAATTAACATCATTACACAACCTCCTACATAGCAGCATAAGCTACAACAAAATGTGTTTTAGTGTTATGTGTACTAATAGGATCATTGTTAGCCCAGAGAACCTGTCAGCACTTTATAACCTTTTCTTTTTAATGACTCTCCTGGAAAAAAGCCCATGTATGCTACAAATAAGGTCATAGGTAGTAAGACACTTAAATGGAAAGTCCAGATTCACTGAGTATGTTTTACTGGCGGATGCTGCTGCTGAGCAGACAACGGTGTCAAATTCTGTGCGTGTTGCAATGCCCACTTAGGAACCCTAGGAGACCATCTCTGTGTGTGTGTGTGCGCGCGCTTGCACATATCTGACAAAGCCTCCAAAACTTTGGCTCCCAGCTAAAGGTGAACTGTCACTGTTCTCTCATTAGAAATGTTGCTGCTTGCTTTGTTTGGAGTGACTCTTGCTGCCTCAGAGAGATAGAGGAATTACACAAGTAGATTAAACCAAATACTTCGTATCATAAACTATGGGGAAGCTTCTCCCCTCTCTCTCCAAAACAAATACCAACAGATTCCACTGTAAAGGGATACAACCTACATTTTAATTAGGCAAGACTCTTTTAAAAACTAAACTCAACTCTTATTTTGCAAAGTATGTTCCCCAAACTTCTAAACAGAGAGATATTTCTGAAATTCTGGCACTTTGTTGTGTCAGAGACACCTTTGCCTTACACTGCATGGGTGGTTTCCAAATGTAAGTCATTATTCTGCCTTTTTCTGTTCTACTTTGTATTAGCTGTTAAAGCTACTAAAACCTTCCATCACATGCCTTTATTGCCAAGTTACTGTATCAGCTGGAGACAATCACAAAATAACTTCCGATAAATTTATGCAATCCTGACAGCAATGCATAATTTCTGCCATAACATGGGATTTTTGCAACTGCCTTCAGTCCAAAGTTGTGCTTAACTCTTCAGCTGCAAATTAACACAGTCCACGTTGCCTACTCTAAACTATCGCTGGAATTTACTATCTGCGCTTACTGTATATCCAGTTTTTAACTACCAGCCTCAGGCTAGGCTATACATTACCATCAGTTACCACTTCAAATATAAGACAAAAATTAAACAACTGTTGCCAGAAATTAGGACATCGTTGTTCCCTTAGTATTTCAGGCTAAACTGTGTTTAATTCAGTTTACCCATAGACAGGGAAAATTTAGAGAAATAACATAAAATTACTTTCTTTTAAAGGCAGTAATGGCATTTCCTTTCTCTTTGGGTCAAGCTGGGAGGCTGGAGGAGAGGGAAGACGCACAGACATGTGAAAAGTTTTATGAGTCCTGGGAGGTGGTGGCAAATGTAGAAAATTTCTTTTAGATCCTTATTCCAACAGTTTGTAGGGGATGACTGCTTAATAGTCTAGAAATAATCTTTGATGGAGAATCCAGGAATACCTTATAGACGTTAGAAATTAATGAAACAGAAAAGAGCCCATGGTCTGCTAAAGGCGGAAAGGGGACAAGGCAGTCTACCAGTTTTATGTTGCTCCCTATCCAACAAGTTGCTAGATGAAAGTGATGTCAGAATTGCGTAAAGCAGGGAGTGCCTTGCATGAGGAAAGAACCGTTTGGCAGTATTCTGTGATGTGCTGGAGGTGTGAGTTTGGATAATGAATCTGGGTTTGAGATTTTTCTCTTTACAACTCCATGCTATTGAGTAAGCGTTTACCCAATTGCTCGGGCTTTTACATATACATTTCCTGTGATGAGGCTGCTTTACTTTTAATGCTTGAGCTGATAGTTCTACAGGTAAAACTCTTATCAACTGGTGTCTTAATTTCCAGTACTTCCCTGTCTCAGGACCTGACAAATTTTATCTTGTTTTCTACTTTGATTTTGTCATTCCCTCCTGTCCTGTAATTCCACTGGATCTTTTCTATTGCATGAAACTTAAGATGCCAGATTTTCTTTATCATTCTCCTACTTATTTCTCACTATCTGTATAGATATCAACCTCCCTTCTGATCAGCCCTCAACCTCAGCCCTATCAACCAAGAAATATGTGTGGTTAACTAATAGCTTTTCTTTTCTCTCTGCTGCCTTTCACAGGACTTTGCCAGAAGCACTCCTAGAGTTACTTTCTTTAAATTTCTTCTTGAATTTCCCTTTCTATAATGCATCCATGAATTTTGCAAAACTGGTCCCCATCACACTAATAATTACTGTCTCATTATTTCCATGCAGTCCTCTGGCAGTCTGTATCCATCTGCCGTATCCCATCTTACACTCAGTTTGTAAACTTCTTTGTAAAGTTCTAGATAGGCACCATCTTGTTCTGTGTTTTTACAGTGTTACTTATAATGGGATCATAGCTTGTGACAGAAACTGCAAGCAAGAATATAACACAAATAAATGATAATTGGTGCTGGACAGGTGTTACACTCCTGCAAAGAAGGCTGAAGTTGCATATGTAAAATGAAATGTGCCATGCCGATTAACGAGTGACAATTAGGTTGGTGAAAATTCTGGTTGGAGTGAACACAAGTCTTTCAGAGGCCATTTCTGAAGGGTGCATCTACATAGTGCAAGACTGGTATTCCTATTTGAAAGAACAAAGTTGGAGTCACCATTTTTGTAGTTTGCTGTAATGAGTTCTTGAAAATGGAAGGGCTAAGGACCTGCATCTAACTTTGCTGCTGCTATTCCTGTATGAAATTATCTGCTTACTTCTCTTTCAAACCATGTTTCTCATTTTCTCCTGGGACTGCCTCTGTTCAGAGGGCAGGTCATGAATATTGGCAGTTCTTTGTGTGTGATGTAGAATCTTATTGAAGAATTGTTGCCAATAATAAAACCATTAACCACATGTAGGTGACTGTTGTGTTTGTCACTTTGCCTTGAGAAAGGCGTGAAAATATAAGAGTTACATATTATTGAGACCCAATAAAAAGTTTTAGATCCATTACTGTTTCCACAACAGTAATAAGTAATATGTTTTGTGATGCTGAAGACTAATAATTAACAAAGGAAAGAGTAATTCAGACTGTGATCATAATTGTCCTTATTATAGATCTATAGTACTAAATATTGACTATTTAAGCCAGCTGGTAGGAATAAAAGAAAGAAGTTCTTACAAAAACAACAACAGAAAAGAAATTTCAAATCCTGAATTTTTGACTGTTATATTCAGGCTTACAGTAGAAACTATGATAATGACTATCGATTTTGTTTTAAAACATTAAAGTATTTGGGGATTGCTTATTTGTAATATTATTTTATTTCAAATACTTGGAAGGTTTTGATTGTAGTTTTTATTATAGTGGCAGTGAAATAAGGCTCATAGTGTGGTCCAACAGTTTTCATTGGAAGTCTTGTCTTTCAGTTTCTTCTGATGATGTTAAACTTCAACGTCATTTGTCTGAAACTTCACACTTCCATCTTATAGTTGGCTGAAATTCTTAGAAATTTTTCATAAAATAATTGAACTGTGATTGAAAATGAGGATATGAGAGGTATAAATAGTATTGCTAGTTTAAAGTGTTTCCTTGATCCTATAACATCTATATGTTTTTGTGTAAGGGTAGTGTAAAAGACAACAGCGTGATACAGAAATAGGTTGAAACAGTTTGGTAGGAGAAGCAAGGGAGTTTCAGAAAGATAATTATCTGCAAGGGCTCATTTGCTCTCTGAGTGCTTATGAAACCACAAGTGTTAAGAAAAGACAGAATTAAGATAATCTGTTCGGCCTTTCCATTATATTGCGTAGGGAAAAGAGAGATAACAAAATTTGACTCCAAAGTCAGTTTTGCAGAATGGACTCTAAGAACAATATCCATATTTCATAAGGCAAGAATAGACAGTGCCTGCCTGCCTTTTTTCTCCTTTCTTGCTGCCTTAGTGGGTTGACATGTCATTATAATCCTAATTGATTGTACATGGCCTCTCTCCTTTCATGGTACCATGAAAAAAAAGTTTAAAGGAAAGTGAAGGAAAAGTTCTGTACCAACCTAACGGGTACCTTTTTCTTTTACTTTCTAAAAAATTCCTTTTTAAAAGCTTCCTTTTTAAAAGCTTCCTTTTTAAGTTAAGGGAAGAACTACCATGACCTACTCTGACTTTTTGAAAGGCATAAGGCTTTTCTGAATTAATATCTTTTTTAAGCCTGGGACCTGAGACTTGACTAGAAGATACCTTTTTGAAAAATAACTATTCTTTATTTTAAAATTCTTAGCAATGGGGAATCCAATTTATTTATGATATTTTTTCCATGCTGTTAATAATTAGATCTATCTGAAAAAAGGGAATGTTAATTTGTTTTTGTACAAAAGATGAAATTTATTTATTTAAATTTGTGGATCAAATCAATGTATAAATTCCAGTAGGTCTGCAGAACATTGTCTTTTCATAGCTGTTTGTTTTAGTTTGGATCCTTTAGGTTGGTAAACACAAATAGCCAAAATAAAAGAGCAGAAGCAATTTGTTTTGATGTTATGCATATTAACCAATTTGTCTTTTTTTTTTTTTAAATAAAAAGGTAATGAAATAAATGTGTCTAACTAATCAATTCACTGGAACAAGATAACTGATTTTTACCAAGATGACTGTTTCTTACCACTGTACAAATTTTCAGCTGACACCACCACTAAGTTCAATGTATTGTCAATTCAGTATCCATCATATATATGAATGTACATAGACATGCTTATATATAAACTGTAATCAAGGTA